>JAQMCX010000041.1:11405066-11542935 GCA_029814765.1 Acanthurus leucopareius | reverse complement strand
CCCTGAATCGGATCGTAGCCTGTGAATCGAGATTTGAATCGGATCGTTTTGTGAGTGAAAGATTCACACCCCTATTATATTGCTTAATATTTTGGTACAGATACACCACATCTATTTTTGAAGGTAATATTGAATCTGATGCACTTTACATAATCACAGAGTTTATCCACTGGAGAATACCTGTAAGTTTATTTCTCTACTAAAAAATAGTACATGTATGTTTTTATTTCTTAGAAAACAAGTTTATATGAACCCAAATTTCCAAAACTTAAACATGAAAAAAGACTTTGGCGTCAGCCTCAAAAATCTTATACCAGCCAGTCTGTTGTTCAAAGATGTTTTTTTTTTTTACTTTTATCATCTATTGCACAAAAAATAAAATCCAAAATGTTTACGTATGAGCAGTTATATGTATTAGTATTGTTGAAAATTAAAAATGTATGCATATAACTATGATACATGGTTTACTTTTACATTGAGGTTAATAAAACTTACTTGTTGGCACTTTATCATTACATCAGGCCTCACAGCGGTCAGGTTCATATTACTGTTTCATAAGTGTTTTGTAATCACTGTTTGTGTTTTTGGTTGCCTTGTGGGTTTTAGTTTGAAAGAGAAAGCTTCAGTACTGCAGGAAGTAAAAACAGTGTTTTGCCTCCAGCGCAAAGATGCTAATTTCAGACTCAGCAGATTAACGAATGTTTCCACTGCAGACTCTCAGAGCAGGTGTAACATCACTGATGGCTCCATATTTTAATGAAATCCAGCCATTATTAATGTCATTAGTTGCATCTGTGTTTGTCACTCAGTGTTCACTGTGATGAAGGTTTCTGAAGTGGCAGGCAGGCAGGAGAAGGAGCCGAGGGGCACTTTGTGGTCAGCAGTTCCTAATTTCTGTTTGTGCTGTCTGACGGCTCTGCAGCTGCTCAGCCGCAGACAATGGACATGATTGGACAAGACACAGCAGGGGGACGGTTTGCTCCTGTGAGACCAAACTGCTTCAGATTACAGCCTCCGTCTCCACAAAAATAATAAAACTTTGACACCTCTGACATCTGTTGAAGCAGGTGTGGAGGTCAGTGTCCATTCTTAGAGACCCAAATTCAACCCACTGCCCCTGAACATTATGTGGACCATCAAACAAATAAAATTTATTGCAAAATATATTGAATGTTACTCAATGAAATCTGTGTTACAAACGTTCAACACATGAATATGATAAGTCTAGCTAGTTATTCAGTTTTGGATCTAATTTTGTGTTTAAAATTAGGATTTATTGTCAGAAAAATGCAAAACAGGCCAAATAATTCAAAAATGTATGGAGATATTTTAAAACTGTGATTTTATTGGGATAATATCCCAAAGCCAGCAGAGAGTGTGGATGGTCCATATCCTGATTTCTCATTAAAAGTCCCTCAGGGTGAGTTGTATGGCCAGTCTAAACAGAAACAGCTCAGCTGTGCAGATTACACTCCAGAGAAGACCAAGATGATGATTTAAATGACTCTAATGAGTCCGATTCAAACATGCTGCACAAAAACATGGAGACTTTTTGGGCTGATGCCTGCTTAATTCAACAAAATAAACTAAATCAGTTTCAAAATAAAATAACTTTATATTATCGCCGATCTTGGAACGTTAGTTGCTTTACACCTATGGTCCGCTGTCAGGAAATATCTGTGTAATGCCATGACCTCCCTATGTTGAAGCCATGGTGTGAGATCATCCTGCTGATATGCCCTAATTATGCAGTCAGGCCCCTTGCAGTGAAACACACACACAGATCCACGCATACGCACAAGAAGGGAGGGCAGACATCTGGTACATGAGAGCTATGATTAATAGGTTAATTAGAAACGGGCTCATCAAATTCACTTTGCACATCAAAACTGGATCCACACATGACAGCACTTACTCAGAGCTCGAGTGTGTACGTGACTGGCTGCGTGTGTGTTCCGGCCTGCGCCAATCAGCGGGGGACCACAACCTATTTGCTCGGCGGTGATCAGAGCCATTTTCCTATCTGATCGCCGAGCAGCAAAGCGGCTGGCTGAGACTTGATTGTTTATCTCCGTCCCAAAAGAGCTGAGGCAGCGAGCGGCAGACGCTCTCTTTAAAAAAAAAGGTGGCATCCAATTCCTCCATGTCACAGTAATTGACTTCCCGTGGAGGTCCGCCGCTCTCTACGGCGCCTCTGCCTGGCAAAATGTAGCGCTAAAACCCAAAGCTGTGCAGGGCTAAGAGGTTAGCTTAAACGTAGCCGGGCACTGGAGAGTCAGATGTTGAATTTCAATGACCTGTCAGACGTTTGACAAAAGCAACGCCGGCTGCTGCTTTACATTATTTTTACATTCTGAAGGAAAACAGCTTAATACTCCAGAGTGCTGTGCACGCCTCTGAATATTTAGTGTCTGCTGCTGACATTTTGATGAGTGAAGTCTCTTGAGTTGCTCTGTTGAAGACTTGCAATATTGGACGGATATTTTCAAGAGCTGGGCTTGTGATAGATAGCTATTTTGTCCCTCACCGAATCATTCATTCTCCCAAACACATTTTATCGTGGGACTGAACTGTTGGACTAAATTCGGCTTCAGACTTTGATGCATTCAAAATTCACTATCTCGTCTCTCATGGCTGAGGTAATTGCGCCGTGCGCCTGCTCAGAATCCCTGATGTTTTGACTGCATAAATAATATGGATCATCATTAGATCCTTAGTGTTACATTAGGGAAGCGTCCGGGAATTTCGGAAGCAGCAAATTGGTCTCTTATGAGTGAGACTGAAAACTGAGATCGCCATATTTTTCTTATAATATAAATTCATGGCTCCCTTAATATTGTTGTGTCATATTACGGACTATTCGCCCTCACTGTAATGACAGCTATTTGCTTCCATTCAAATTCAAGCCACAACTTATCAAGTGCATTGCAGAGGAGCTGCTGAGCTCGATTTGAATGGATTTATGCTTTCTTGCTGCTCCACGGGTTAAGTCTGCGCTTTATTAGAAATTGACACTGAATCAAAGCATCAGGTTTAGGTCTGAGAATGAAAGATATGTTTGGATTCTACTTTTGAATATTAGTTGGTTACATTTAAAGTTATAAACTTTTAAAAAACAAGCCACTAAAGGTGAAAAGTCACTTCTTTTTAAGGCTGATCCTATTGTTGTTTTGATGGGGCTTGACATTGCATTCATTTTTAACATTTGACAGTTAGTTAGAGGGGGGTTCAAGGTGCTTTTTCAGGAATAATATGAAGGAATATCAAGAGTATCATGTAGAAACTTCATACCACTATTGTGATAACTGGTGAGTCAGTGGGAATCAATGTGTGTTTTTGTGTGGGTTTCAATGAGATGAATGCTGAGCTGTGCAGAGGTTGAGATGTCAGTGTCAACAGTTTTGCTTTCCTTGGACTGAAAAACATCATTTTATACAATAGCTGAACTTCTGAGCTGAGAGATAAAATACTACAGAAAACACAGCTATGTTCTTGGGAAGTGACTCATTTGCGAGAGCTTTGATCATTTATAATCTCATGACCAAGTGCTTTATCTTTAGATTGTGGCTTATAGTTCCCACATCTTCATGAATCATGAGTGGAACTCTGAGGTATTTTAACCATTTAATATCTTATCATAACATAACATTAGAGATAATTGTCAGATAATTATGAACATGGTGTTTTTGTTGGAAAATTGCAATGGAAACAGACTTAACAAGTAAATAATGATGTGCATAAATCATGAGACTTCTGCTTTACAGAGGAGGCAAAAACGGTCAAATGTGTGTGAAGCAATGAGGAGGCTGCAATCTTTTTCGTGTTTGTAAGTTAAACAACCAGAAAATGTCATGTTTCCATCATGTTTTCCACATCAGTGTGCTCATCTGAGGTTTGATTGTAGCTCTTTTTTATTATGTCATCATGTTGTGCCGCCTTCTTCGGGTCTAATGGCACTGAGTGAAGAATTAACCCCACGAGCTGTTTGTCTCAATAGAAGCCAATTGTTCATATTCACATAACAGGTGTGGATTGAAACATGCATTAATTTGTATTTTATCTTGTTATAATCTAAAAACTTAATAAAAATATGCACTATATCTTCAATTAAACTTGTTTTTGTAGCATAAGGAGCATAACTATCATATTCCCTGACTTCTCTGGTCAAACAGAAGCAAACAGGAGACGTACTTGCGTAGCCAGTGGTGGTGGTGGCGAAGGAGGATGTGGCTGGTGAAGTTGATGAGGCTGAGCCTTCTGATGCCATTCGAGACTTCTTTGCCCATGTCTGCTTCAGCTGCTCTGAACAGCAACCGGGGCCTCCGACACCCTCATGACCCCTGCTGACCTGCAACCAAGAGAGGCACGGGGTTAGCGCCGTACTGTCAGGGGTGACAGAGGTCGGAGGTCGGGAGCGTCACTGACACAGAGGTCGCGTGGACTGACAGCGGTCAGGATCGTCAGCAACTCTGACATATTTGTGTACCGGAGCAAAAACTAAAAAGTGTTGCTGGTGTTTTTTTTTTTTAGGGCCTGTGCGTGCCGATGCGCCATAAATAATGGATGAGCACAGAGGAAGGAGTGCGGCGGAGGCAACAGGAGAAGGCACCCCTGCCAACCTCGTAAAAACCAAGCATCAGGAATTCACAGAGCAGCGGGGGGAAGATAGCATTTCTCAGCTGAAAATCCTCTGCCATTTGGTGGCACATAAATTTCCAATCGTCTGGGGTACAATATCTATTTTCCAGCAAATTCCTTTTTTGTTGAACTACAGGGTGACAATAGTTGGGCAGGGCTGACATCTGAAAACAGCAAAAAACAACAGAGCTGTAAAGTATTAATACAATATTGGAGAGAAGGTCTTTTTTTTGATGGAGTAAATGATTTCCAGCTGTTTAAATCAGAGTTTTCTCTGTGCTTCACTTGACTGTTCTGTTGATTTGCTGCCTTAATTAGCTGCGTTCATGCTTCACACTGTGAAAGAGTGACACTATTGCATGAATTTATTGGCTGCAGTTGACAAACAAGATGAACATCAAATTAAGACGGCAAACTGAAGATTGTTTTCACCATCGATTCATCTGACAATTGTTTGCTCCACTGATCGATTCATGATTTGGATCATAAAAGGTCATAATGAAGTGACGTCATCGAATGTCTTATTTGGTCTAACCAAAGGATCAAAAGCCAGAGCCAACATGTGTTCAATAATGAAAAAGAGACAAGAAGGAAAAGCATTTTTGCTGAAAAAAATCAATTATCAAAATTAAAAATTAATTTCCTGCCCCTTTGTTTCAGCTCTGCAGCTGATAACTTGATGCTCTACATTCCCCCACAGCCACATATACGAGCGACCCTTGATGTGGCTTCGTTTCCTCCCTGCATGTCTCTCGGCCTCTCCCTCCTGTCCTAATCTCCATCTCAGCGAGCAGGCGAGATGCCACGCTGCCACTGGCACCCAACGGTGCCAAGGCCTGGCTGCTGCTCCCAACACGATCTTGGTGCGACCCCCGTGCCAGCCAAAAAGGTCAAGTGGAATCACTGCTCACTTTATAATCTTCCTTCTCATGACACCTCCGCCTGCAGCCAGACGGAGATGATGACGGGTGGGAGCGACGTGCCATGGAACAGTCAGCATGTGATGTACTGCCTTTGTTCAGAGCGCCCAAACCAACCACCAATCCCATGAGTCTTCATGCTTAATGAGGCATCTTAACAGGGCTGCATAATGTTATTGAGTGCAAGGACAATCAAAAAGTTATATTTGATACAAAATAGATCTAAAACAGTGATTTAATGTAAGAAAAAGCATCAAATTGGAGCTGCACTTGACATTTTTGAGCAAAATGTCGCTGCAGTCTGCATCAGCTCTGCCTGCTATCGGTAAACAGACGAGCGTGAGGCCCGAGGCTGAATCCTTCACCAGTGTTGATGTCAATTTATACGATTACTTAAATGTGTTATTACAGTTTATGCGGGTAATAGCCAGGAAATCTATTACTTTATGTTATGCATCCAAAGAAAGAACCACCTTTCTTAATAGCCTTCATCTTTCTGCAAGATGCTCTCATCTCTTTCTAAATGCACTCAGCGTTTTTTTTTTTTTTTTACATGGCTATTCTGGCGTGACAGGGGTATCGTCTTGTTGCTGTGGCTCTAGATTTGTGCAGGCGGGACTGGTGCCAATAAAGCCGCTGCTAACAGCAGTGCAAGCTAAATGTTAAAAATGAACAAAAAAATATGGAGCCTGCTATGTATTTCAGAGCTCATCCTGCAGCTGTCACAGTAAAAGTTACTCTGACTGCGGTGCGGCTGAGTCTGGCAATGGGTGCTAATGTGTTTATGGCCAGAGATGCTGAGCGGGCTTCACGCTGAGCCCGTGTGTGTGCATGTGTGTGTGTATGTGTGGCAGAGACGGTCTTCTGAATAATAATGTTGCAAACAATTAACACCCACCCCACCGAAAAATTAAAAAATAAATTAAAAAAAGATTTGACGCAAACAGACACATGGGAAAATTCGAGGCTTGCACCTTAGCACACAACACCTGCATGGACACACACACACACACACACACACACACACACACACACTCTTGCACACACACGCACACACATACAGGAGTGAACTTGTGGAGACGCTCTGCCTGCCTCCTGTGCCTCCTCCAGCATTGTGCTGTAGCTGACAGGGAGTGGTTCATTGGTATTACAGTCGCCGCAGAGCGCAGCAACCTTAAAGAGGCTCCCTCAGGCATCGTTCAGTGTCACACCAGCCTCTTTGCGCCACCTTTATCACCATGCCCGACGGCTTATTGGCAGCCGCGCACACACACAAAAATATCACACACCCTGATGCCTTAAACCTGCACATCTGTACACATCCAAACACAAATAATCCTCACAATGAATGCAGACACGCTGGAAACATAAAGGAAAAATAGATACCGTAAAAATTTTTATTAGTCTAAAAAAATCATAAAGACTAACAGCTGGATTTGGTGTGATCGCAGAGCCACATATGCACAGGTCCAGCACACACATTCTCCACTGCTCAAACATATTCTTGATGGAAGCGAATACTCGGAAAAAATCCACAGCGGGGTCATAAGGCTGGCCGTCAACTAAGCCGAGTTAATCATACAGCAGCCTCTCAGCGGACTACTCTCACGGACGATGATGTTCGATGGCAAGCTAATGAGAAAATGTTTCAATCACTGTGAAGCGCATAAGAGCCTACTGGTGATGGCACACACACGTAGGAACAGGCGAGCAAGCACACTCCAGTATACTTATTTTCTTTCCCCTTCACACAAGCACGAACACACACACACACCTGCCTCTCTCTTGCAAAAGCTGACCTTTCCCTCCCACACCTCCGCTCTGTTCTGTTCTTTCCTCGGCTCTGCGTGGATCAGGGCTCTTGTCTGGGCTATAACCAGCTCAACTGGAGGTGAAGGACCCTCAATCCCCCTCCCTCTTTCTGATACTGTGTCTCCGGCTCTGCTCTCGGTGGAGAACGAGATGAGTCAAATGCGGGGTGGAAAAGAACAAACCATCACCTTCGCAAGCTTCTGAGCGATCATGAAGAAAAATCCACCGATGATTTCTAAGCGCCTGAGGAAAAGGAAAAGAAAAAAAAAAAAAAAAAAAAAGTGGCAGCATCTTTCTGCATGCAGTCGCAGACTCAGGCGTTGGAAAATAATGCATGCTTTAGTGCTGCTGATGAGCTTTTTGCAAGTGTCACATAACAAGGACAAGGGTAGGAGCAGTGCCAAACAGCTGGGGTATTGTCTGCAGAGATGTAGAATACTAAACGGAGCTCAAGTCAGTGGAGCATCATGAAACAAAAGCAGACACACAAACACAAAAGGTAATGCCATGTCTGAGAGCTACAGCTTTTACCTGCTCCTCCTTTTCTCTGATAAAAAAAGATTGGTTATGCTCGGCTTGTTTCTGAAATTTAACACATCAACCATAGAAAATACAACAAGCCGAACAATTGCTGTGCATTTATTGCCGACTTCCAAAAAACACACACACAAAAAAAAAACAGACATACAAAAAAAACAACAATAAGACGGATTCAGAATAAATCAGCTTCAGCTGAGTGCAGGACATGCATCCTCCCTGGCTAATAAAATCAGACATCAAATAAACAGTTAATTAGGTTAATAATGTTGCTCCGCACTCATGGCGCTGCAATAAAATTGATTTTAGTGTTTTGCTAAACTGAGTAACTAATCTCCCATTTTCTAGCCATTTCTGCTAATTGCAAAGCAAGCAAAGCACTGACAGGGGAGCTATATAATTGGACCAGAAAACGATTAGTGTAAAGCTTATGAAATTATATCACTTTCATACACTGCTTGCCTCAATTTCAGGGCAACTGAGGCGGTGTCAGTTTAAGGAACTGCCTGTAATAGCTCAGACTGTATTAACAAAAAAAAACATAAGCAGGCACAAATGAGCCTCTAATTGCGCTGCTCGCACTGCCTCCAGGTCGCATAAGGCGGTGTGAGCGTGGTGCGGCGCAGCAGAGGCGCAGTCAGCCAGCATTAATAAATTAAATCCACAGCAGAGCATGTAGGTAATCCATTACCTATCCCATAGGAGAGCTTCCAGGGAATATCAATCTAGGCAATTAGAGGAGAAACAATAAACACAGAAAACTAACATGCAAGTCTTGCAGTTTTAGTCTACGGAGCCTTATGAGAAGAGAATAACTCAAAAAGTCTGCCAAAGTCATTAAAAGTCCATTTGCACACAACACCTGCAGAACAAACAGGGGAAACGGGGAGACAGAGGATGAGCCTGGCTGGAGAACAAAGCAGAGCGAAGCCTCTTATTGGCTGATCTTGGTTAATTATCCTCGTAATGAAAAGCAGAAGCAGCAACTGGCAAACTAGCGAGGAGATTTCGAAAGCTCTGGCTCAGCTCGCTGAGTAACGCAGCACTGACAGCATACCAAATCTCATGTTGCGCTCAGTTTAACAAGCCAAAGAAAAAGGCTGCACACTTGCTTGCTGACTTGCTGCCATGCAATGATAATAGAAACAGAAAAGCTTGCGCGGGAGAGATTTTTTTTTTTTTTTCATGGATTAACATTTTGGCAGTTCTTGCAGCAGCAACATGCACAGCAATAAAAGAAAAAAAAAATCAAAGGCAGCATGACAAAGAAAATGTTGAGAAAGCTGAACAAAATAAACTACAAGAAACAGGTGCAGGAAACCAGAAAAGCACAGGAGAGTCATGCCCGAAGTGGCTCGAGGCTGCAGGACCTACCTGCCCAGCAGCTCTGCCCTCCATCCCTTCTGCTACTCGACTGTTTAGTTTCCATTGTACAGGAGGCACAATTTGCTGGAGAGGAGGCTGGAGTCGCCTCCCAGCTCGCTCCTCGGCAGCTGCCTGCTGCCTCCTGCTCGCTCGCTCGACTGAGTGAGAGTGTTAGACAGGGAGAGGGGAGTGTAAAGGGAAAGGGTGAGGGAGAGTGGGTGTCACAAAGAGAGAGAGAGAGAGAGAGAGAGGGAGAGAGAGAGAGAGAGGGATGGAGGGAGGGAGGGAGAGTGCTGTGCGAGCACAAGTCTACCTGCCACAACCCATCAAGCCAGCCAGCCTTGGAGACAGCGCCAAATCAACAGCTGGCCCCTGTGTGATGTCAGAGCCTTAACAGCCAGTCACGGCAGCCGAGGCCGGCCGGCGCAACGGAGCTCCGACTGAACCAAAGTCAGCGGCTAAATGGGGCTCTTCATTAGCTACTCTGCTTTAGGATGGAGGCGGGGGCAGGAGGAGGAGGAGGAGGAAGAAAGGGCAGTCAGGGACATGGGATAGATGGAAGAAGACTGGGAGGAAGAGGAGAAGAAGATAAGAAAGCAGGGGGGTGGAGGGAGGTAGAACGGTGAGAGGGAAAAGGCAAAAAAAAAAGGGAGCACGGAGGAGGCGAGAAAAGAAAGCGAAGGAGAAAGAGAGAAGGCAAACAGAGAGGACGAGAGGATAGGGGACAGGATCGACATGTCTGTGGCCAGCTAGGTGCTCAAAGACCAGGTGGAGAGTCGATGGGGAGGCGATGGCCGCTGAGAGGCCGAGCTGTTCACTGGGCTACCTTCCCATTAAAGCTGGCACCCTGCTTTTCACACAAGAAGACAAGGCTACAGCTAATCCCACTTCCTCAGAGAGAGCCACCACCTGAAATACCACCCATTATTGGAGCCGAAAAAGTGAAATGCTGCAATAAAACATTTAGCTTTAGGCAAATCTAAGATAAGCCTTCTGGTGGATCAGCGAGAGAACAACACACTGACTGCATAAGGAAAGAAGAGCAGCTGCTTGTGCATGATCAAACCGCACCCCTAACCTCCTCTGTTTTATCTAAATCTGCCATTCATGATTTTAGATGATTTAATGAAGGGATCATAGCCTCCATTGGTATTCACTTAGCTTGTTTATTTCATTAAAGATCAAGTATTCTGCCTCCTCTGCACATGCAAAGGAGATAGCACGGATCGGAGTGATAATTAGGCTCTGAAAATAATCGACTGCATGAGGCACTTTCATCACCGAGTGACTGACAGGCTGTCAAAAACATAGGAAGCCACAAACAGGTCCTATGCGCAGCCCAAGTCTAGACTGCCATAATGTGATTGTTTTTGTCCTTTCAGTCACTCAGACTTTAACAGCAAACACAGTGGGCGGAAAAGTTCCTGCTGTCACTTAGCAACCAACACCAGGCTGCGACAACCGATCCGATCCAATACTGCTTCATAATTGTACCATTCGTTATGCCAAGTCTCTGAAGAATTTATTATTGTGCTTTCTTAATCCCGCGAAAAGGTCACCAATTGAACAAACAATTTATGGATAGGCGGATGAATTATTTAATGGCCCAGACTAAATATTATAGGAATGAGAGATTTTCCCCCTGGAAGGCGATGAATTATTTAGTCATTGGTCCACATTTTTGGTGAGAGCTATTACACAGCATCCTCAACCTCGATAACCAATAACGTCGTCCGCTCCAAATACACCCTGACCTGCGTAATGAATGGTCAACAGGGTAGCAGCTACAGTGTCCCGAGCAGCTGCAGGTGATGCTGCTTTAGCAAACAATTACAAGCATTTATTTTAAGCCTCACAGTGTTGTACCCACAGAGCGCAGACATTCACAGGAGAGCATCTGAGCAAAGATTTAGCGTACTCTTCTGCGACGACTATTTCCTAATGCGGACCTCACCCAGCAGACTCTGATTTTTGCCTGATGTAACTGTAGCGCTCTAACATGGACCTGAACGAGGACTTCAAAATTAGTACAAACAAGAAGTAGTTATGGTCACCATTCCCCAAATGTTGCATACACACACACACACACACATACATACATACACAGACACAAAATATGTATCATATCGCTGGACAGTACAGCTGCGAGCCCTGCAAAGATGAACGCATCCGCTCTGCTCTCTGAAACAGCAGCCGGAGGAACTGAACCAGCATCCACTCTCCACCCACCAGGCTCGGCTGGTTCATTTTCCTTAATGAAAATGATACCATCGTGATGCTCAGCCTCAGAGATGGCAACTTGTGAGCTTTCACTCCCACCTCTGTCCATTATTTACCAAGTCTACTAGGCAATTGACTCTGTGTTAGTGCACTGGCATGAGATGGGAGCATGGGTTATTTATTAAACAAGAACTTAAATTAGTTATTTGATTTATGATTTATGGCCTCCAAGTAAGGTTTTACTGCCCTCTTTTATAATATCTCTGTAAACTGTAATAGCGTAGTTACTAAACTATTCTCTGGGGGAATGTTGCAAACATATGCTCTTAAGTACTTTTGAGTGTATATGAAATTCTGTGTATATAAAACATGACATTCTGAGCAGACTGTATGCTTCATAATTTCATTACTTTCAGTTAATATTCACCATATAAATCTATGCAAAGAGCTAATTCAGTGGCAGTGACTGGCCTTGATTAATTTCATTTGACACATCAAACACAGCATTAACCCCAATTTTGCCCTCATTTGCTTAACTCATACTTGGTTTTCTAGTACCTCTGGGGGTAAATGTGCGTTGCAAGAGGCCAGTTTTTCATAAGTGGGCCTTATTAATCAGATTGTCACTTGTTTTGTAGGCTCTTACTGACTATCAATACGTGTCATTACAAATCATTTATCTCCCACGAAGAAATTACATCAAGATTAATTTTATACAGCAATGTAACTTAAATGCCAGTCCTCAATAGTTGCTGTTAGGTGTCCCTCATCGAGTTCGTGTCACCAGACTCCATGATAAATTTTGCATTTTTTATGTCTCAATGGTATCGGCTGACCCACAAACCCCGAAGAATATTTAACATTTGAATCAATAAATGTCACTAAAATTCGGCCGAAAAGACATTAAACCAAGCGAGCAAACAATCCAATTAAAGCTCAGTTTATTGAAATGGCTAACAATTAACCTTAGTGGAGTACAGACTATTCGTTGCCGCATATTATTGGGTCAGAAACAGTCACACCAGGCCTGAAAGTTATTAAATTATGCTGTATTTTGAAAAGAAAGATGTTTGTTATCTTCGGACTAAAGCCGAATTTAAGTGCGATCCGTTACGATTGTAACACGTTGTGTGATCGCGAGGTGTGAATTTCTACCGAGGAGCAAGGTAACGTTTGATCGTGTCGTGGCTAAGCTAACGATTATTACCTGGCACTGTGGCTTGCTAACGCTTGAAAACGGCCAAACACCGGCGCTCTGCGCTGTCACGCACTAGTAAGAGAGATGTTTATGACTAACTACTCTGCGTTACGCGACCGCAGACTATCCGGTTGATATTTTCTTTTGCAGAATGGAGACTCTTTATCATGATACTGCAGATATCTAACGTTGTCTTACCGCTTTGGTTTACAATCGGTGCACAGCCGTAGTCTCTACCGAAGTAGAAGTAGCTAGTGTTTGAGGCGGAGTGAAGGAGAGGCAGCGGAGTCCAGCGGGCAGGCAGAGTGCGTCAGCTCCTTACGTCCGGTGCGTAGGGTGTTCGAATGTGTCACGTCTTCTGCTCGCAGGATTTTTTTTGCGTCATGGCAGCACGCATGCACCGACTTTGTCTGACAGTTTCGTCATTTTTTCGCACATATTCTTTATACTGATGTGAATTATTTATATTTTTTAGGTGAATTGTGTTAATTTATATCAGTGAGTGTTCAGAAATTGCGCTGAATCTTGCTCGGTGATGAATACGTGCTACGGGTGCCTGGTGACATCAGGCAAGTGAAACCCGCGAAACTTTTCCATGTTTCTGTGAGGGCTGCTATTTTAAAAGCTATAAGGTTGCTTCTCTTCATTGCAACGGGTAGGAAAACTATGCATACACATACATACAGTGAATTTATATCATCTCTGCTTGAACATAAAGGTACATGTATGTAATGTCTGAGTTCAGCTCCCGTTTAACAAAATCACAGAAAAGACACGAAACCAGAGGAGCTAAGAGGAAAAAACTGTAATTGTCATGTGTCATGTAGCTGAAAATGAGTTATTTTCTTACCTTGCTAATGTTTCCACACACAGGGATGCTGAGTAACTTGGAAATGGAGTCAAATGCATCGTAGACGAAGAGAAATACATGTCAAACGTGTCAAACATTCAAAATAATTCAGAATTTGCAGTTTCGGTACAGTCTTTTGATGAAAGCGCAAGCGGTGCTTTGATTTTTGTAAACAAGGCCCTCACTTCCGGTTTAGGTATGATGATATTATTATGTTAATTAAATAATACAATTTATCAATTATTCTCTAAATTTGATTTTTCAATTATTAATTGTTTAATTTATGGTTGTTGTCGGTCTCTAACTTCACAATCTACTCTCCAAGTTCTGTTATAAATCGCAATTAAGGCCACTTGTTTGTAAAACAGTAGGTGTGAGTGAATATTTTTACTAGTACTTACTTATTTAGATAAAGTATAATTACAAAATCCTCTCCTCTAGATCAAAATTTTCATGTATGCAGAGGGTTTCGGTGGAGCAAGAACTTCTACGTGAAATTTGATAAAGATTTTGTGTGGTTCTTGCGGTGCATTCCCTGATAACTGTTATTGCCTGTGGAGACAGAAATACCTGCCTGTGTTGACCAGGACAGTGACAGGTGAGGCGACGCAGGAAAAGATGCTGTTACTGCTGTAACTGGGGGCGGCTGAGAGAGGCAACTTTTACCATCTCAACTAGAAGTGTGACTATCTTTGTCTGCTGTACTGCGTCATCCAGCTTCTAATAATGGTATTCCTGTCAGTGCTAGAAGGCAGCAGTGGGAAGCTTCATGCCATTATTATAAAACAATTTAAAATAAACCAGAAATCAGAATGGTAAACAAAAGTGCTCTTTGATGTCTAATAGATGCTGTAATAAATATTCATAAATTCAGACTGAACACAGCCTTCATAGGGGCTCATTCAGATGTACATCTTGTTTTAACAATGTGTTTTTTTTTCCCCCCAGCTTAAAGTCAGAGCCGGCTGACTGAGCAAGGTCCGAGAAACTGATGAGGACTTACTAATGGAAATGGATGATAATGGCCCACAGACCTCTCGCTGTGATTCAAGATGGTCACAGCAACTGTCAGTCCTTCCTCACAAGCTCCTGCAGCGCCTGATGCCTTTCCAAAGGGAGGGAGTGGAGTTTGCCTTATCGAAGAATGGACGGTAAGCACTGCTGCTGCTCAGCACTTATACACTGCCTGACTGTTCTGTTATTCAGCTCGTCAAGTCTTCATCTTACAAAGTTTTATTTTTTATGGTGAGACACATGATTGATATCAGAGCAACACTTCAGGATGTAATCTAAATATAAAGGTCAGCTTGCATCTTGCAAATTAGTAATAATATAAAGAGGGTTCGATTATTTGTTCATTATATGTAGAAAAATGGATCAGTTGTTCATTTTTTGAGCAGCTCCATGTGAGAGAAAACCTCTCCTTGTTTATGCCATCCTGTGTTTGCAGCCTTACTTTCAACTTCACTTCTTCAGTGTGTAAATATTGATTTATTCCTTTGAAGATGCTTTCAACTCAAGTCTATTGTCTGTGCATTTCATAGTAGAATATATGACGTTCCCTGTATCTTCACATATTGTTCGTCACCAATTATAGATGATTAAAGAAACCCAGGAGTATTTTACTTTTGCTGAGCAGAAGGTACTTTGGTTTGAAGACATCAGAACAGAATAAAAGTTTTCTAAAATTGAAATGCACTGATTTAGCTTTGCATTTGCAAAAGTATCAAAGACCAACAGAGTCAATATACTAACACTGATTCACCCTACGGTGATGTCTAAACTTTGTTAACATTAATTGCTGCATCAGTGTGTGATTTAAATCTTTTAGGATGACATGTTTACAGAGATGTTTTGGCCTGATGGAGCTTTAAAGCATTCAGTGCCAAGACTCTGATTTCCAGCCAAGCAACAATACATTAATATGCCTCAAGAAGCAAGTAAGAAGTCAAGAGTGAATGTGAATAAATTCTATTTTGGAAGGTAACATTGACTCCAAGTTGCATTTTTAACAATTACCAGTCCGTGGGAAGTTTCTCAGTTGCCCTTAAGGCCACAAGTGTTTGGCTGCGTTGAACATTAGCTGCAGGAGCCGGCCAGGCCTTGGCCATTTTCTCCTCCCCGACCAGTCGATGTGCGCTCGGGGTCTCAGGAAGGTCAGCACAGGGGGAGCCAATCTGAGCGCTGCTGTAGTGTGGAGCGGCCATATTGATTCAGGAACACGGGGAGGCACTGCTTTGTTACACGGGTGGGTCAGGAGTCAATTGGCTCTTGCTGCACTGTGTGGACAGTTACCTCAGTCAATTGGCATCAATGTGACAGTAAGAGCAGCTCGGGCAGCTCTCCTCTCTGGAGACAAGCAGAAGTGGCTTTAGTGACGAGATATTAATGGTAGAAGGATCCTGAAAGTAGCATGAGCACTAACATGATGGTCAGACTTGCTAGTTAAGTTTGTTTTTTCACAGAAATATCATGAAGTCATTTTAGGACAGCATCCAGGTTGTTACATTCTATAAAAGTAGTAACGTGAGATGATACAGTGACTTAGAGGGTAAAATGATTACTTTTAAGGCCACCATACAGCATCCTTTCATTCACATATCCACAACTGTGTGCATTCATGCACAGGCAGACAGTGAAGATGATTACGAGCTAAAAATGGTTATTTTATTGACAGTCATCTTGATCTTTCTATGTATTTCTGGCACCCTGCTGTTCTTTATTTGCTCATTCAGTATCCTTGAAAAAACTTTCAAATTAAAGCAGCAGTGTCTTTTTTTTTCCCACTGATTCTCTGAGACTGAGACTCACTGTAGAAGAGGCAGAAATAGCAGTATTTCTACCTGCAATAGCCTGGGAGGACCAGAATGCAATGCAGCTGCAGACTTGCTGACTTTTTTGGAAGGAATTTTAACAATTCTGGGAAAGGTAGGATATCACCACCTGAGATCGAGAGGGAGGCCGACAGACAGGAAAAAAACAAAACAAACGTCAGCCCTTCATTATAAAATAACTCCTGAAATGCACTGAACACCATAGATTGATGTCGGCTATCTAACAGTGTGGGAGGATCCGTGGGCAGATTTTTTCCTTTGAATCTCATAGTCATTGTGTCTTTTCATATCCAGAGCATCAAGAGTAGCCAACCAAAACATCAAATGTTGTTGCAATTCGAATACTTATGATGCCCGCTGTATCAGTCTGTGTAGGAGGGTGAATGAGTTTTATGGAGTTAGATGAGGGATTATGTAGGAAAGTTGTGGTACAGCATGACAGTAAAAACCCATGAGATGTGGCTGATTGCATTGTTTGCAAAGTTGGGCAAAAGTGTGCTATTTGAGTGTTGACGTCTGTGTACATTCAGCTATTCTAAAGCAGAAATTTACCCAGGGTGAATCAGTAAAAGGCAATACTCTGCGTGGGCCTCCATAGATATTAAACAAAAGCATCAATTTGGAGTAAAAGTACATCCATTAGGACCTCTTGGTCACTTCCATTAAGGTGTTGACTGTGGCTTGAGGCCAGCCATATGATGCACTGTATGTCTGCCCTTCTCTGATTTGTCCAAAATATTATTGTAAGTGACTGCCTGAGCTTTTATTGAATAAAGCCAGCTCTGCAGATGCGAGTGAAGATCAATAAGCCGGCTGTGTTGTCTCTCGCTGTGATGGTCAAATTACTGAGAGAAGAGATGGAGTTTGTTCCCTGTACACATACAAGTTGATGTATTTACGCCACATTTATACTGACCCATAAGTGTTGTTTATAATATAGGGACTGTATACAGAGTGGTTCCATAAAATCATTTGGGCTATTCAGCAACACATTGCAGATACAGCAGTGGGAGTACAATTGAGCTAATCTCCATAGTCCCTTGAAAGTCCTTTCATGTAACTAAAAGTAAGTATAACAACCAACAACTTTTAAAGATGGCTGCTTTATAGTCCCATAGTAAAGACCCTGCAAATATGCTTTCAAATATTGTCTATTTATATAAAATCTTACATGCTAATGACTAAGTATCAAGATTATTTGTGCTTGTGCAGCACAGATTTGCACAGCAATTAGTTTTCCTTCATGCTAAAAACATGGAAAGAATACATAAAATGGAATAGGATAATTAAATAATATACAAATGCCTTTTTTGAATTTATGTCTGGTAAGATGTTAACAGCAGCAACAAGAGAGAGGTGATAGTCAGGTCCATCCTTCACTTTAAAAGTTCGACATCTGGAAGACATTGTCAGCAGAAAACAGTATGCAGAGATCAATTTTGAAATAGCAAAGGCTTATGAGGAAACTCCAAGATTCAGCCTGCTGCATCAGTGGTGCAACTTAGTCACAGCTACTTAGTCAGTCAGTCAGTCACAGACAACCTCGGTAGTAAAATTACAGCAATCTGAGATAGGTTAAAAGAAAAGGTCAAGCCAAAGCAGCAGAGACAGACAGTACGAATTAAGCTCCAAAAACACTGAATCTCAACATTTAACACAGAGCAGCATCATATTTATTTTAATAGACCATGCAAGACAAGTACAAGCCTGAGTCTTTTAAACTCTACACACAAAATTTGTAACTCCAGCTTCCTATTTTAAATTGTAGTCACAAAGTCTGACAAGACATCATGAGCCAATTTTTTTTTTTTTTGCACTTCAGAAAGCTCCAACAGAGTCGCAACAGACATTATGAAACTGTTTTAACAGTCTGAGAGCTACACCTCGTGACTAGTTCATTGATCTTATCTTCATTAGTAAAATTCAGGGGACTGCTCTTTAAATGCAGATGAAAGAAGATTCACACATATCAGCATGAAGGATAGCATTTGCTTCAATGCATGAAGTATTTTGCAATGATGGTTTATTGTAGCAAAATCCCATTTTCACCACTGTTGTTATAACCTGCTTCAGATGGCTGCTGGCCATTGTTAATTTAAATTTGCTCATCCTTTTTCTGGCTTCACTTAAAAACACCCTGACCCTCAGTTTGACGGCAACAGTATTTAACGTCTTAGGCAGTGCTTGGGCTGTCTGTGTTTGTACCAGCCGTTGTTAAAAACAGTGTTTATACAGTTCAGTTTCAGGTCACCATTAAGATCCAGCAGTCTCTGAACAAAACAAATCACATGTACCTAATCTGTATTCTGAGGGACACTGCATCCAGTATCGTCTTAAAACTAAGGAAAATTTCTTTCTCACATCTTTAAAGTGCCTGAGTTCCTGTATTTACTCTCAAAAGTGCTCTTTATTCCATTACTTCCAAATGAATATGCTTTTTGTATCAGTTATTTTAAATTTGGTGCAGGTTTGACTGTAAGAGAGTATTAACCTATATGTATGTGTTATGAAAATGCTTCTATACAGCATAAAAAATGTAATTTTATTCACCACCTAGGATGAAAAGAAAAGATTTTTATAGATATAAAGCGTAGACGCTACACATAATAAACTTTCTACCCTGCTGGGTCAGTTTGTTTGTTAGAGAGAAGAATTATGCCTGTGGGAAATCCTTGAAGAAGTATTGCAACACTATGAATATTTTCATATAGTTTATCGTTTCAGGAAACTTATTTCCTCAGACTTAATTTATCATTAGCGCCATAAACAGCAAACAGTACATTTAGGCATCTTAATGCATGTCCTGCCTAAACAGATGCAGGAAGACAAAAAATTATGATTTAACATCGAAAAAAAAAGTATCAAGGCTAATCTTGGGCCATAATGTTGTTATGGTGTGTAGTTTTGAGTTTAGTTACTTTCTGTTTTATTTTCATCAACTCATAGCTTTTGTATTTCTTTGTTCAGTTTTTAACTCTCTGCTCACTTTTTGTTAGTTAATCCCTGAGTTGGTGTTTTGAATTTGGCTCCTTTTTTGTTTCACACCTGAAAAAAGTAAGAGAATAGTCACAAGATACCTCCAAACCATCATGCGTCATATTCATATTATTTTCAGTGTGCAATGTCACGCTGACCCTCAGAAGTACCCAGTTACAAGTGGAAAAGTGCAGCTTGATGCAGGTTATCCAAAAAGGTTATCCAGAAAAGGTTAGTTGCACAAATTCAACTCAAATTCTGCAGATAACTTGACTGTGACAGTTAAAAAACAGAGAATTTAAAATAATAACCAATAAATCACATTGGTTTGCTGCTTTAGTCTTACTTAGTTTGGTAAGACTAGCGTTAGTAGCTTATGGGGGGCTAATGCTAGCTAATATTAGCAGTGTTTGATCTGGTGTGATAAATGGCATGTTTGCTAACCTAAGCTAATGTTAGCAACGTTTATATATTGAAATGTTAACATTTGAAAAGGTGGAAGATAGTGTGGCAGTGAAAAAAGTAAAGAAATATTAGATATCAGCAGACTGACGCTTATTTCAGTTGTATAGACATATTAAGCTAACATGTGCTAACACTGTTAAACATTAGCAAATATTAAAGCTACTGGTCAACCATGTAACTAAGACTATAAACCTGAAACAAAAGAAATAAAACATGTAGTTTTCATGAATTAAAAGTAGAATTTCCATAAAACACTCCCCTTCTCTGTTCACTACACTTAGTGTTTTGCTGTTTAAGTCTTACTCGTCTGTTTCAGCTTTAACTGACTTAGTAGCTTACGGTGGCTAATGTTAGCTAAAATTAAGTTAAAATTAAGCTAGTTTGCTGACTGTACTACTCTTCTTTGTTCCTGTATTTTTACACTACATTTTAGCATTTTGAGGATAAACATTTCATTTAAACAGTGTGTGTTGTTCCTATTTTTAATTTTGTGAAAGAAAAACAGTTAAATGTTAACTTGTGACATGCTAACACATAGCATGACTCTGCAATATCAGTTTAAACAGCAATATAAAGCTAATATTTGCTAACATTTATAATGTGAGCTAACAGTTTCCACAATAAGCTACTGATCATCTCAAAATGAGGCTGTAGATGCTAAACTCATGTATTAAATTATCAGGGATGTGTTTTATAAGTGTTTAACTTCTAATTTTTAAGAAGAAAATTGTATTTTTCTTTAGTTTATTAGTCTCAGCTCTCTTTACTTAAAACTCATGCTGAAGATTACGTAACCTTTCTATGACAAAAAAAATTGCTGCATATTTAATTGGATGCTGCTTTTTTAATGTGCTTTTTTTCTGTGTCTTATGTTGAATTTTGGCTTAAAATACATTGTGTATGTAAATATGTAGTTAATGTAAATGTTGCCCGATGATAATAAATGTCAAATGGAAAAAATTAAAATAAATGACTTTGGAAATCAGTGGTCAAATGCTGAGATAATATAGATGAAAAAACCACTCCACTTCACAAAAGACAAAAAAGAACCTGGATGTGTGTAACTTTAGTCCGGCAGGTACATAAAGTTCTGTTTCGTGTTTCTATTTTAAGCACCTCTGAAAAAAAAACAGAATTAAAAGAGCTCTCTGAAAGATTTGGGTGAGCAGAAGGGTGCTTAAGTTTGGAGAAAAAACTTGTGAGCCAAACACTAGTTGTGGATTGCCCCACATAGCTAGGGTTTGCTTTCTTTTTTAAAGTCAAACACACTATTGAAACATCTTCCTCCATCTCTTGCAAGTGGGAAAAAAAAAGCCCTATTCCACTAAAGCCAACTTTTAGGGTTATCCACTGAATAAGCAAAGCTGCACTCTGAACCCCATGACCGCATGTGAGATCTTACTGGGTCTGAGCATGGCATACTGTAGCACCTTCAGAGTCAGCCTTTTGTGCAGTGGTTAACCTCTGAGCAGTGTTACTGTGACCATAGTACACTACAGGTCCGGTCTGCAGAAGAGAACCTTAACAGGGCTGGAAGATTGGGGTTAGACACCAGGCCGCACAACACATCACTGTGCAGAGGTCAAACCCATCAAATCATCGTAGCCAGCTTTGGGAGGTAGGGGAGCCCATTTCCTGACACTTTGTGGCTTGTGGGTTTTAGAGATAACATTAGAAAGACGGGGCGGCGGGGACCGTGCCGTTGTCAGGCAACAGCACTGCAGCATCCTCACAGTCTCAAACCGTCAAGACGACACTCAGGTTATTTAAAGGAGGATGATTAATGTGTTGAGAAATGGCAAGCACCTGCCCCAGCCTCACTCCCTACCCGGTGTGTGAGTGTGGGTGGGTGAGTGGGTGTATGTGCACACACATATGTTTTTGTGAAGTGTGTGTGTAGCCCTTTAAACGTGTTTGCACATGTGTGTGTGTGCACTTCTTATACAGTATATCCAGTATTTTTGCTTATTTTGTATCTTTTCTTTTGTGTGCATTTTTCACACACATTCTGGTATGTGTATGCTTGTGTGTGTGCTTGTTCGTGTGTGTGTGTGAGTGTGTGTCTGTGTGTGTGTGTGCACATTGCGCTGACTGGGCCGGTGTGCTGGCAATTAGAAAAACCACCAGTGGCAAGGTGCACATTAATCATGTTCCTCAGCTGAAAGAGAGAAATGGGGCGGAGATAGGGGGAGGAAGTGGAGGAGGAGGAGAGGGAGGAGGAGAAAGAATAATGAGAGACTGCGTCTGAGGTATTCAGAGCTGCTCTGTTGCACTGTTTGCTCTGACACGGTGTTGGAAGCGTTTATGAATAAGCGAGGTCATGACAATAGGCCCAAACCCACTGGGTAGAGAGAAGCAGGGGTTGATCTATCTGCGCTTTTCCTTGAAAACAGCTTCAACTAAGGAATGTGTCATTCCTTTACTTGTTCTTTTACAATGTATGGTGTAAAAGGGGAAGCTAGTTGGCTGTTTTATGGTTGCATCATGTCCTTGACAGCCAGACAGGTGAGCTTTTACTGTAAGCCGAGAGTAATATTCAATTGCAGGGGCCATCCTTCCTTTGTTAGAATGAGAATTAGAAGGTGAATAAAAAAGATGGATTAAAATAGTCTTATCAGCATCATAATCACTGTTAAGGGTTGGGGTTCAAAGATGCTCCCCTCTTTCCTACAGCTCTGACTTGTGTCGGATCCTAAAGGAGATCTTAATTTAATTTAAACCTTAATAGCTCACACCTGTCACCAATCTCAGATAATGAGCATGGATAATGTGTGATTACTTGTCATCTCTTAAAGATTCATTAACAGACAAAACAAAACCACCTGACAGTTTCCTTAAACTAATGTTATTATTTTACTTCATGAGTTAAACTCCAGCTTCTGCATCACCCAGAATTTTACTTTATTTTTTTTGCTGGGAATAGGATGAACCCAGACAAACTGAGCTCTCTATCTCAGCTGCATCAGACACTGAAATATCAATAGGAACAACAACATAAATATTGAACAACAGCAACAGTTCTCAAACTGAAACAAAGTCCCAGTGCAGAGCTAAATTACAAATGACAGATTTGATATATGTCCGAGAGCAGCTGATACTGAGGTGACTTTGTGAGTGTATTTTCTGTGGCTAGAAAGGTATGAGAAGTCAGGCTGTAGCAGAAAGGTCTCTTTTATTCCTCCACAGATGAAGTCATGAATATCTGGACAAGGAAAGATGCATGCTGTGGTGCCCTTGAGCAAAGCCCTCATGCTGCAGGATCTACTTTCTTTATCTTTAACAATACTCTGTTTTTTTTATAGCAACCTATTTTATTGCCTACTAGTCAGCCGCACAAAACAATTTCTTCAAAACTCATCTGATAAAGTTTTCTCTCTCCTTTTTTGTTTTACAGATGTATGATTGCTGATGAGGTAAGCACACACAACGCTGGCTCAGGAAATCTATTTTCTAAAAAAAAAAAAAAATGAACCTGAGACTTCGCTGCATGCCTTCCAAATTAATTTGTCAGCCCTGTGCAGCACTCCCACATGTCTAATCGGTTTTGACACAAGAATCATTCTGAGACCTTATTACTCTTGGGCCTCACATCAGCTTGGCCGTCATATGCAATTTACCGCAGAGTCGGTGTGCGATTGACTTGTTTTTCTCCCTCTTTGCTGTGTGTTGATTTGGTCGGTCCAGATGGGTCTTGGAAAGACAGTGCAGGCCATTGCGGTGGCATACGCCTTCAAACAGGAGTGGCCCCTCCTGGTGGTGGTGCCCTCGTCCCTGAAATATCCCTGGATTGAAGAGATGGAGAGGTGGATCCCAGAGCTGCAGCCTGGAGACATCAACCTTGTGGAGAACAAGTGTGACACCATGTAGGTCATCCTATCATGCTCTCTTCATTTTTTATTCCCTCTGAGCCAGCTCGGCCAGGCTATGCATACCTTTACATACATGTAATGATGTGTGGTTGCTATCATCCACTTATTTTGTTACAACCAAGTCCAGGATTTCACATTTCTGGCCTCTGTGAACCTGCATTAATTTACTTTTTGGCCATTTTGAGGCAGCGAACACCAGCTGAAAAAACAATACTGATTAACTTATTACTTATAAATAACTTGTTAAGAAACTTTTATTTACATATTCAGCACATGCAGAGCAAATTTATCATTTATTTGGAGTTGTGCTTCTGGCCACCTGAGGAATATAAGTCTAATATTGACTCTCTTTTTAGCAGCTTTGTTGTCCGTGAGTTGCACATTAGCTTTGTAACACTCCACCATGTTTTCCAGTAAGTTGCTAACTTTCTGCCGTTTGGAGAGAAAGAATTATCTTCTGACCTTGCTGCTTCTCTCAGCTTGACAAAGTGTCTTTCAGCTCATCGCTGTGGTTTTATGGCCTACTTTCTTATTGAAAGAGTTTTGCTTAATTAACTGTTGCCTGCATCACAATGACAAACAGACAATTTCCCTCAGGAGACGGTGGAGACCAAAACAGATTGAAAAGGACAGTCAATGTTTGTCAGACAGACGGAGGTACAATCCCAAAAGATTACTAATTGTGCTAATTTTTTTGTCTAATGGATGTGTAAATAAGAAACAGTTTACTTTCATGCGCTTTAACAATTTACAGTTTAACAAAATGACAACGTAATCTTCACATCTTGTTCCAGAAGAATTCAGTCAAGTGACTTCAAAGTTGATAACTGGCGATTTTGGCTTTTGCTTTCTGTTTATATTAACAATTATAAGTATTATTTGATTCCTTTACAGATGTTTTCTCCCCCCCAAAAAATCCTTATCAATATATCTTATGAAATACCTTTAAGTGTGGGCTGCGAGTAGACAATAAAGATGTAATCAGCAAACTTAATTTTATTCTTCTCATCCGTTGAGAATGAGGCTGATAGGCTATATCTGTTTTTTTAATGAAAGGCTAATATTGGCAGACTTAAGACTCAGGACTTTTAAAGGACTTATTATTAAAGCTGCACTTTGAGAACCAAAAAGTCAAACCTCAAAGAAAATATTCAAAATTTCATCCTTTTGAATAGTGCTGGTTATGCTAAAAACTAGCTGCATTTACTTCTTCTTTAAGTTAAAGATCACATGATCCGCCATCTGACCAAATAGTAAATACGATTCAGACATTAATAAAAAAATCTATTCTAGTTTTTTTGGGGAGATGTGAAGTCATCATTGATCAATTATAATAATCAGTTTTATGTTGTTAAACTACTTTTATTATCTGAACAACAGACCAAAACAGACCAAAACATAAACATTTTATTTAATACATGACTAAGAAAATTGATTTCACATTTGAAAAGTCAGAACTAGTAAATTTCTGGTGTTTTTGATTCTAAAGGGACTGTAAAGATCAATCAATCACACATTTTTTATTGATTCAGTGCAAAAATGTTTTATCTGGCAGGTAGGGACACATTTTCTGCACTCAGATGCAAAGTCCATGTGAACATAAGGCCTTTTAGAGCTCATGAATGTGTTTACAATATCAATGCAAAGTACATAATCCTGGATTATGTTCATCACATAATGTATTATGTCGGTAAAAGGTTGCAGCCATTATTTGAACTCAAAGGGAGGTTGTCCTTATGACTTCTCCTTTTTACATGCACGTGGTCATAATTTAACCAAAAAGATGGAAGAAATACGTGAACACACCTTGTCACACGGAATAAAAGTGAGGCAGTGTGACAGACAGAGAGGTTGTGGCTGACAATTTAATCTCAAAGTGTCCCTCGGTGTCTGGAGCCGGCATGGGCTCATGTTTGACAGCGCTGACAGACAAATCATGTCAAGGCAGCGTCTGCAATATTGAACAAGAGCCGAAATATTTTCGACGCAGGAAGTGGAAAAATGCTGTTGTCGAGTATCGGGCCTCATTTTCACAGTTGTTTATATTGATTCGGGCTTACAGAATATTTGCACGCTGTGGACGAATGTCACGTATAAGCCTTTAAAAAACAGCTACTTTTATTATCATCTCAACTTTCCCCTAGTTCTCTTAGTTTTTTTTATTTTTTGAATGAAACAAACTTTCTATATCTGTGACTTAGAGGAGGGAGGAGAAAAAAAAACCCTCTCCACCTCACATCACAGATGAGGCGCAAAGAGGTTGTGAAAGCCTTCTGGGGAAATCGTGTCCTTGAACTGGATGTGTTAATGACTGAACGGGGAGGCAAGAAAAAAAATTATGCAGCACCTTCTCTCAGTGTTTTGACTCACTTGTTCTTTTGTAGAACATGAATGGCACCTTAGGTTTATTTCAGCTTGGATATGCGTGTGTGGTGACGGCGAATTAGAGGCTGCCAGATGCTGGAAATGTTTTTTGATTTTCTCAGAGATCCTTATTGAATTTCATGCAGCTGATTGTCGCAACTGTGTTTGTTTGTTTATCTGTGACTGTGTATCTGTGTGCTTGTGTTAAGGCTGCGCATCACCTGGAAAATATAGAAATTGCAATACAGCCCAGGAATGGATTTCTGAAGCACCGGAGAAGATGTGTGAATAAAAAAAAAAAACCTGCGGCCCTAGTTTGTGTCTGGCACTTAATGTGTGTTCGAGTGTGTGTGTGTCTGAGTCTTCCTTTGTGTGCCTTAACATTTATCATGTCCACACACCCTTTTTAAACAGTCTGGTTTACTTTACCTGAGGGCTCAGTCGCGAAGTCAATAAACAGTAGAACATTTGAAAAGATGTTGAACTCGAATGAAACGTTTGCCGATGTTAAAGGTTACTACTGTAAGAACTGTGGTTATATTCAATAGATTTTTTATTATTAACAATTCTGAAGTAAAATATGAATTTATCCTACTAATAATGTTGTGTGTGTTTCCAAAAACTGAATCATCTCATTCCTGTGTGTCATAGAGCTCGATTGTTGTATTAAAAACACATCAGTGAGCTGCTCTGTTGTACTGGATACCGTTATTATTATGAACACACATACTATGGTTCATTATGACTCAGTTCCACATACACCAGCCTGCCATAAGTACTCTCTAGACCAAATGCGTATTAATCTGCAGCTGAAAATAGTCCCAATAAATGTTCTGTTTCCTCCTTAGAGTGACGTTTGTGCAGTCTTCTATGATAATTAAGTGAATATATTTTGGGTTCTTGACTGCTATTTGGACAAAATATGGAATTTATAGACTTAATCCTGGGATCTGGGAAAAACTTCCACTATTTTTAAGCTCTAAAAGGCCCTTTGTTCAGTTCCATGTTATCAAAATATTTGCTTGACTAAGTGGTTTTGACCAGTGACAATATGAAGATACACTATATGTCAACTCTTTAGCAGTAAACCTGAACTTCAGGTTGCTTCATCCATCTTTGTCTGCAGTCAGTGGTTGTGACAGAACATGTAAACAGCATGATGTTTGTCACATGTTTGTGTTTAAATGCAGAATGTCATCATATATCCCAAATGACCATCACTAGCATATCAAATTCTTGCTCTGCATACTGCGTTTCCTCATTGATTGTGTGTGTTTGTGTGCATGTGCTCTCATTTCTTCAGGGCCATCGGCAGCAGTAAAGTGACGGTGCTGGGTTACGGCCTGCTCACCACAGATGCACGCTCCCTGGTGGAGGCTCTAACCAGGCAGAAGTTTGCAGTGGTGGTGGTGGACGAGTCGCATTACCTCAAATCCAGGAACGCAGCACGGACGAAGATTCTGGTACCTCTCATCCAGAGCGCCAAGCGTCTCGTCCTGCTCACCGGTACCCCTGCACTCGGTCGGCCTGAAGAGGTAGTGAAATCTAATAAAAATGACTGATACCTCGTAGGGAAACAGAGATCATGGCGAAGAATACAACATTAAGCAGAATGAGCTTTTTCTGTGTTCTCCTCAGAGGATATGCTCCTCGCAAAACACCTCGAAACCCTGCTTTGAATTTTTAATGTTAATTAAACAGCAGGTTGGAGGGGAACGAACAGTTTGGACGAGTACATACACCGCGTCCGACCGACTCTGAAACTACACCCTCATGCTTCAAAGGGGATTCTGAGCCCACACTCATGAAGACAGATTAGTAGGCCACAGAGCTAACTTGGGGCTCAGCTCCGGCTTCTTAGAAAGGTGTTTCACTCCGCGGCACAGGTAGATCTCCATGGTAACCTGCTCCAGAGCAGGTTACACGCAGATCCAACACTCAAAAAGCCAATTAACTCTCTCCGGCATCACTTATCCTCTAGGATCCCGTGGACTTATTTCAATAACCTTTGTTGCAAAAACTTCATTTACAAAGCCCGATATGAACAGACACTGCACTGCAATAAATGAGACAAGTAATAAAAAGAAGCACACGGGGGTGGTGGGGGGGGTTCGGTTGTGTGCGTGTGTGAGGTGGAGGGGGGGGCTATTGAATTTAGAGACAATAAGAAGGGCTGTTCACAGGACAACAGTGTTTGGAGAGCGGCAGAGCCATTCCCCTCTCCATAATGATTTATTATATCATTTTTATATACGATATATTGAAGCCGTAGATCGTAGCCGTGTTCCATCACTGCAGCCACAGAAGATGAAGTGGACCTGCTGAATAGAAAATCTTTTCACAGTCTCAACGTGAAGATACAATGCAGTATCAATAGGAGGTACCGTGTGTCCGGTGTATCCTAATGATAGGGTCTGATGCAGCTTTGTGCATAGACGTTCACACCGTCTCCACTCCTCCTCCTCCAGTCATCCTCCTCCAACCTGAGGAGCTGCGTTACTTTCAGCTGTTAAAATACTTTTCTGCCGTTTATATTATCATTGTAATGGTTTAGTAAATCATTTCATTAGTCAGTTTATTTAATTCATTTGCAAATTATACAGCTGATTTGGAGAATGAGCTTGATAATCTTCAAGATCACCTTGGCCTTATTTGCCAGTTTTTCTGCAATCGTGATGATTGATTATATTTAACGTTTTGGAACATGTTTCATTATAGATCTAGGCATACTGTACCAAAAAATCCTGTGTGTGAATACCTCTGCTCTCCAGCGTGCGCGCACACACACACACACGTACACACACACACACGTACACACACACACGTACACACACACAAAAGACCAAATAATTATTCATAACCTGCAGTGCAGCTGTTTTTAGTTAAAAAAATTCTGTCTGAATCTGTTGCATATTGAAAATAATGCATCTTTTTTATGATGATATTCCAAAAAGGGCTTTATAAATATTTAATAAATGCACAAAATCTTTGTAAAAATAATAGAAAACAGACACTAAACAGGGACAAAAAGACAAGTATAGCTGCAAAAAACTTGTCCCAAGAATTTTAAGTATTGTCGAAGAAATTAAGTATTTATAAAAAAACAACAACAACAATTAATGTGTAAGCCTGAAATAAAAAATCAAAACTTATGCTAATCTGCTTCTTCAGGACTATGTGTTTTTTTTGCAAGTGATTCTTTATCCTGAGAAGTGACATCACCTTTTTCCAACTGAGCCTCACACAACTGAAAATCATGGAGACGAAGCAGCACAGATGGAAAACTCTCCTGAAAAATGACCCAAACTGCCCTAAAAAAAATTTTAAAAAAAGTTTTTATTAAGGTCCACATTGCTCTTCGTAGGATGATTAAAATAAAAAACAACTTTTTCAATTTATTTATTCATCAACAAAGAGCATTAATAGCTGAAAACTAAAACTATGTTTTGTTTTTCACTTCATGTTTATGGACATAAATGTATAGCAAAAATAACATGTAGCGGTGCATTTATAGGATTACTTTCAGCAGCTGATTAATCCACATCTGGTTGTCTTGGGAGAGTTTACAGCAGCAGGACCGTGTTTGCAGGACTGAGTCAAAATTAACTTCGGTGTGTGTGTTCATGGTAATAAGTGAATGAGTTCCCACTGCAGCAGTGTGGCCCTTAATGTGTTTTTGCACAACAATGGAGCTACATGAAGCAGAGAAATAACACATCTGGCTTTGGACACACACAAATATTTGTTAGTTCGATCAATTCATTGTTCTTCATTGTAATTTCATGGGAGATTTTGCCATTTTAGAAAAATATAATATAAAACTAGATCAGTTTTGAAAAAAAAAACATTAGAGTTACAGATAGAGTGATAAATATCTTAAACCGGTACATGTTTGGTTTACAGAGTAAGTTATTAACTCACTGCTTAACTAGTTATCCAGGACTGACATCATAGTTTTAGGCTTTTTTTAGTATCCATGTGAGGCAGGACTCAGATCCCACTGCCTTCTTATTGCCATTTCGCTGTGAGGAAAACTTAATTATTGCCGAGACCCGATCATGATAATTAACTGATGAAATTCAGGCAGCTAATTAATTCCAAAATGAAGTGAAGTTAGTACTTGAAAGAAATCTCGAGAAGGTGTATCATGGAGAAGTGTGTGTGTGTGTTACACGCTGCGTGTGTGTGTGAGACATGCCATCCTGTCTTTGCCATTGCCTGCCTGCAGTGTTGAGGTTAGTTTTTAGATATCATCTCTCTCTCTCTCTCTCTCTCTCTCTCTGCCTGTAGAATCTGAAACTGAATATAACATTTTATCATCCGCAGCATAAACCTGATAAGCCCTGTCCCTGCCTCTGTGCCAGTCTCCTCACTGCCATCATTACTCACTGTGGCTCTGACATCGAGTTAGCACACAGCTCAGGGCATGCTGCACCGTTCATGATGTGCCCTCATTCCACCCACCTATTATATCAACAGTGTGAGGGGGGAAAATGCAAAGCTCCTGTTGAACAAGCGCTGAATTTTGAATAGCGCTCTCACTGTGGCTGCTTATTCAGATCGCCTTGCTGATGATTACCTGTCATTACTTCAGAAATTGCTTCAAATACTGAAAATTGACAGGGATGTGGTGTGTACACACAGGCACATTGACATTTGCACACACACACACATGCAAAAACACACACACACACGTTTTCTGGGGAGCTTTGTTGCAGCCTGTGATGCATACACACACTCTTTACCTTCTTACCGTATGAAAGAGCTCTTTTTTAAAATGCCATACGTTCACTGATGACAGAAAGCAGCAGCTTGTCATTTGTCTGTATTTTCGAAACTCAAGTGATGAAAATATGTTAAGATGACTGTTTAGCCGCAGCAGGTTGATTTTCTTTGTATTTTTTATTTTAATTTTTACATAAATTTGGTTTTCTCTGCCTCGTCTGCTGGCACAGTGGTTTGACCTGGTTAATCGGCGCTGGCACAAATTACCACACAGTTGCACAACACAGAACTAGTAAACTAGGCGAAGGGCAAAAGGACCTTGAATAAATTGCACACAGGAAGCTGCATGACAGTAGACTAATCATGAGCACAGGTAAGGTCTGTGTTCAAAGCCAAAAAAAGCTCTTTGCTACTTTGAGTCGGGTACTGCGAGCAACTTTCAAAAACTAAAAAAGTGTGAAAAACTAAAATAACATTCGGATCTAATGATGTTCTGTTAGTTTGTTGTAGGACAGAGATAAAAATTGCACAAGATGTGTCACTAAAATAACCTTTTTAAAGTAACAGTTTGCCACCAGGGGAAATACATAATGCTTATTCACTCTCTTTCCGAGAGTCAGACGAGAAAGTTGATGCTGAATATGAAGCTACTGCTAGCAGCTGATTAGCTTAGCTTAGAACAAAGACTAATAAAAAATAACACAGATTATTTATTGCCCCTGTTTCCAAAAGAGGTGAAGTCACGTTTTGTAAAGCTGTTCAATAATCCAACCACGGCTACATCAATTATTTATTAATAATGATAATAAATTGTACCTTGCTTTCAAAGTTTAAATCTTAAAGTGTTTGCATGAGGCAGTTCATTTAATTTTGAGGTTAAGTTATTGAAATTATTTTCTGGTAGATGAAACAGCTAACATTGACTAAAATGAGACTGAAACAAGAGACCCTGAGCTGCTACTTAAAGGGTTTTTGCTTATTATTTCACCTTTTCATTCAAGGCATGTTTATTTAAAGGAGAAAAAAGGAAAGAGAATAAGAGGAAAGACGATAAATTTCAAAAGAAATATATATATATGAGAGATTGAGAAGGATCCTGCAGCTTAAAAGGTGATACATTCAAAAATGAGACCCACACATTTTTTCCAGCTTGTCTCGAGTCTCTGTCTTTCTTTCCCTCACACACACACACACACACTCACACTCACACACACACACACCCTGTAATGTGTGCTTGAGACCAGACTTGCCGCTCAGGTCCTTTTCCTCTCTGTGTATTTCACAGCTTTTCATGCAGATTGATGCTCTCTACCCCAAGAGGTTCGGCACCTGGATCGACTTCGCAAAGAAATACTGCAATGCCCATTTCAGGTGATTCTTAACCACACACTCACACACACACACACACACACACACACACACACACACACACACACACACACACTCTTTGTACAAATATGTGCTCATATTTACCACATTTTATGTTATGTACATGATGAAATTCAAAGTCTGTAATTTACATTTTTACATTACATATTTTACAAACTTTTTATCATTTTGGTAAATATATTAATTCTCTTTTCTCTTAATTGTTTACCAAGATGATAACTATTATATGTGAGTATTAATAGTGAAGCTTGAGCAAGGAGACCATTAGCTTAGCCTAGCGTAAAGAGTGGAACAGTGGGAGACAGCTAGTCTGGAAAACAAAAACAAAAACCTACTAGCATCCTCGAAGCTAATTAAAAATCCATAATGTGATGGTAACACTGGGGGACAAGTCTGGTACATTACCCTAACCCCTAACCAGCATCCCCGGAAAAATTACAACATCATAACAATAAACAACTTTTTAAACCAAAAAGCTAAAAGTTTAAATTTGATTTATTGTTTTTGTGCCAAACTCAGCTAACCAGCCTCATATTTACCAGACAAACATGAGAGTGCAATCAATCTCCTCATCTATTATCAGCAAGAAAGTGGATAAATGCATCACCAAATATGCTGAACTATTCTTTTAAGCATAACACCTCAGTTCGGTCTCGACTTCTTAATGTACCCTTAGGTCTCAGCGTAGTTGGATTAGCAGAGTTTTAATAGCTCTCGCCTACCATTTAATTTTCAGTCTTTTTAAGTGTCTGCTGGGATGAGGTGGGCTGTACCTGAGTCTGGAGTGGCGGTGCTGCTGAGATGAGGGTTTGTTGTCAGAGCCAGACCACAACTGAAGCCAACCGTTAAATGCCAACTGGCTGCCAGTTGCCATTGACGATCAGTTACATGTGTGAACAAACACATCAAATGCATTGTTTTGGACGTCCATCAAAGTCAGCAGCTCGGTCGGTGGATGGGCCCGGTGCCATTAATGATAACACTTTGTGTATAATAGCACTTAGTGTGACTGGGGAGTGTCGTTCAGAGCCCCACACACACACAAATGCACACATTCACACAGAAAAATCATCCAAACAACAGGGCACGAGGCAGTGTCATGTGAGCATTATCTTCCTGTCTTGATAGTAAAGTTATTGTGGGAAATGGCAGCAGCCCAGGAGATGGAAAAGCAGCCTCCCACCTGTGAAGTTGCTGGTTCAAGTCTCCACACCAGGCAGGAACATTATTTTTAAGGCAATGAATCACTTTCCTTTCCCTCAGCAACTACAAGTTTAAATAAAACAGCAGATTTTGGCTTTGGCTTGTTAAGTTTGTCCACACTTTCAGCCAAAATGGCAAATAACCAGCCTTTGTATGGATGGCCAGTTCTATTCTGAAAATCCATTTGGCTGATAAATTGTGAAAGTTGCGGGCGAGTTTTGGGATAAACCTGCTTCTGTGACCATTAGACAAAATAGTTAAAGCTCTGCAAGGTGCCCTTAAGCAAAAAACTGATCCCCCCTATTGCTCCAGCAGAGCTGCTCAGCAGTAAACGATGGAGGGCCGTTGCAGCGCCGGGCAGCTCCCAGGTGGGAATGTCTAAATGTGTTTAACTATTCCTTCAGGGCACATCCGTAAATAGTGTGTTTTCTTGGTGAGTTTCTCTTGGTTAGGAAATGCACCAGCACCCACAGCTTTGTCTCTCATTCTCACTCTCTCACAGGTACTTCGGGCCTCGCAGGCAGTGGGACTGTCGCGGTGCATCCAACCTGGAGGATCTGCACCAGCAACTGAGCCAGATCATGATCCGTCGTCTCAAGGCCGACGTGCTCACTCAGCTGCCCCCCAAAATCCGCCAGCGGATCCCTTTCGACCTGCCGAAGGAGGCTGCAAAGGTACATGTTTGGACACAACATGTGGACATCAATTCCACTTAGAATTTGCTGCAAATTATGTGTTTCCATCTTTTCTAGGCTGCAACTAAGAATGGATTAATTCTTCATCCATAAATAATTTTGAGTGCACAATGTCAGATAATGCCAGAGCCCAGTGTGACATACAGTAATTAGATTTTTTGTTTTGTTCGTTCAACAGTGCAAAACCCCAAATTATTCCATTTACAATCATGTAAGACAAAGAAAAGCAGCAAATTCCTGCATTTAAGAAGCAGAAACTTTCCAATTTTTTGGCATTTTTGCATGAAAAATGACTCAGACATTTAGTTAATGATCAAAACAGTTCCCAAACAATTATCCGGTGATTTGCTAAATGACTAATCGTTTCTACCATTTTTATACATGCACAAATCCAAAAGAATTATGTCCAAACATCCAGTCGAGTGTCACATCTGGATTAATGGAGATGACTGTAATTCATGCTGTTAATAAAATTGAGTTCTGTTTTCTCCAGATACCTGCATTTCTCACCACACAGGAAGTGATTAGTTGAAATATAGACCGTCTCCTACTCATAACTATTTGATGTGTTACTGCTGTTTTCTTTGACTTTCATTTCAACCAATTTTTAGAATAGATACATTATGCATTAATAGATACATCATTTATCAAAAATTGGACCTCTTGCAAAAATCATTCAGAGTCTTTTGAAGAGAATCATTCCTAAGAAGCTCACACAGGTGATTAAAAAATATTGTCACGTTTACCAGATTACTCAGAATTTCCTCCGAGGGTGGTGCAGACGGGTTTTAGGCTGTGAGTCATGAACAGATAATCTACCTTTTTCCACAGTTAGAAAACCTCTTAACTTGACTTTTAATGAAGCCCACCTTAATCTGAATGGATTTAAATATGATAGAAAAAGCAAAAAATAAACTTCAGTTCATTTCAGTTCACCATATAATCTTTATTGTGCAGAATTTGAGAGAGTTTACTCTGTTTTTCCTTCTGTTGGTATGACAACTTAGATTTCCCTTCCAGCAGCTCCCTGTGGGACGCGGGGAAGCAAACAGATCTGTTTAAAGACATACAGAGTAACAGACCTTAAAAGTGGTACTGGACTATAAAATTTTCTAATCCATCTCTGTGACCACTGTCTTCAATCCATTTAAAGACATTTCTAGCATCTAAATTCATTCCAAAGTATTCTGCTGTTGAAATAAAGACATTTCTGTCTCTACAATAAGACATTTCTTTTATGTTTTCATCTGCTGACTTCTGACTGAAGACCCGATGTTCTGCAGTAAAGTTGTGATTCGAGGTTTAGATTGTTCTCTTTTTTTGTTGCCTCTCAATATGCAGATTTGCTGCTTAGTTTCATATCATCTTAAACTGAATATGTTTAGGTTTTTAATCATAGGTAGGGTGAAATAAGTAATTTAAAGATGTCACTTTGGATTTGGAGAAACTGTGGTTTCGCCCTATTTTCTGCTTTTTGTAGAATAAAGACTCAACAGATAAACTAATAATGAAACTAATAAATGTGTGGCAGTGTGACCGGTCCTCCTGGCTAAAGAAAACCACAGAAAATGATTAACTGTAACTAAGTGTGACGTTTAAACTGCACTCATTCAATCATGCATTATGGTTATTATTTCTATTTAAAACCAACATTATGAAAACTGCCTATTGCTGCTCTAAGACTGAATAGCTCCTTTTTAGCTGCAGCCGAGATACACTAAGGTCTGTGTGTGTGTGGATGTATGAGTGTGTGGGTGTATGTGTGTGTGTTCCCTCTCCACCGTCGTAAGAGGATGCCAGGGTATTGTAGAGTAAATGTCACATTTTGTGTGTAGGTGTTTTCATCTCCTTTAGCGCTCACAACGTTATGGTTACAGTTTCCTCGTCCCACACCGCACTGGATGCATGTGAGTGTGCATGTGTCTGCTTATTTAGCTTTGAACTGACTTGCGTGCATGTTATTGTGTTATAATCTCTGCGTTGGGTCACCAGTGTCAAGAAAAAGATGGGTTTTTTGTTTTTTACTGGGAGCAACTGGCACCAACACACACTTAGATGCATCCAGTAAGAGGCCTTTGTTGGATTTTTGCATCATATCAGCAGGAATGAAAAAACACTGGAGGAGCTCTTTCAGCGCTAATTACGCGCCAGCCACCTTTCTAAGACTGACACAACAATACCAAGTTGCACAGGAAAAGTGATGATGCAGGATTTTTACCCCAATCTCCCTAAATGTTAAGGGAAGCAATAATTGCGGCTAAAATATGGTCAGTGTTTCTGTACGGTGGTGCCAATTAGGCCGCTGACTGGACTGTACAGTTGGAAAAGTTCATGTCATGTGTTTTAGTTGTTGTCACGTTGCTCTCTAATCTCAAGTTGGGCTGAAACAGCAGCTTTTATGCGTAATATCCTCAGAGAAAATGAGCTCAGAGATCATTTGTCTTTGACGGAAACAAAAAAAAAAGCACCGCTGTCGCTGGAGCTGTACGGCTTAAATGCTTTTTTCTTTTTATTATTTGTTCATGAGATGAATGTGCAAGTGTTTTCTGTAGGTATTTTGTCCACTGAGAAGAATAGACAGACATTTCATCCTCTCGGCTAAATGGACTGGTTTTAACAGATGAGAAAGGGAGGTGTGAAGTGGCCAGTCACCCAAGCTGCGATGGTCCATTGTGCTTCCCACAAGCACGGAAAATATGAACAATATAAAACATAAAAGATTGGATGGGCATTATTTTCCTCTAAACAAACTGTCTTTTCAAGCGTAGTTTTGCTAACAGAGGATATGTATGTACACCAGGACCACTCACCAGTTCAGCCTCGTTCATCCTATCTCATTTTCTCCCTAATGATGGCTTTTATCTTCCACAGCCAGACACTTTTTATGCCCCTCCTGCCCTTTACGTTTTCAGCCGTGGCCTTTTGTCAGTGTTAGTCTAGTGAATATCATCAAGGGTGGAGTGTTTAGCCACTCAGGTTTTTCTTTTTTTCCGGAAAGATTACGAAGAAATGCTTGAATTTATTCCTTTTTTAATTAAAAATAAACATTGAGAGTCAGTCAAAACTGTGTTTATGCAGGTGAGCGCTGAGTGAAACATCTGAGAAAAAACATAAAGGAAACGCAGCTTTGTGCTCCTGCAATAAGATACTATTTATTCACTGAACCGTCCTTGACTTTGACGGGGTTGGAATCCACTGAAATGCTAATTATTTCACTAAATGGTGCAAAGCTTTCATGTTTTACCAATATCTTTTCATTGTACTACTTCAGAACGCACGGCGCACAATATGCAGTTGTAGAACTTGCTTGCCGAAGAAGCCTCTTTTTTCATTTTATGTGTGTGTGCTTGCATTAATAAGGCTTCTCTCACTCGCTTTCCTTCCCCCCAGTCTCCCCCCTGCACACTCGCCGTTATGTGTATGCACGCGCTTGATCGTGCACGGACCACCTCTACTTTCAGCTTGCCATATGTTTCACAATTTTGCCTCGCTTGATATGCAGCGCTTGAAGAAAGTGTTCATTCCTGTTGAATTTTTACACATTTTGTGGTGTTGCAGCCTGACTGATTAAACTGAGAGTTGTTAACAAAAGGCACAAAATAACCTCTGATGACACAGTGATTAAAAGTTGGACAGTTTTTAAAAAGTCAAGGGGGTTCAGCACTGCTCTGACGTGCTTTAAACTCTTAAGTACACTGGAGTTATTGCGTGAAAATTGAATCAAACCCAAGCGTTGCTTTTATTAAGCAGCCTGCTGCTTTGCTTGTCAGATTTCTGCATATTATCATACATTGTGGTCCAAAGAATAAAAAAAAAATGCTGAGGCTTGCTGTTCATTGACTAAGTTTAATGTGAGCCCTGTTTTATGATAAACAGGGCTAACCTACATGTCGACAACAATCGCACGGCCTCTCTGCGTGTCTTGATTATGAGTAGGAGGAAGCATATGCTGCTCTTCACCACCAGCTTCTCCCACTGCGATCCTCTCCGCTCTTCGCTCCCGCCTTAAATACTTCTCGCCAATCACCTTGAGAGCACGCGAGGCGTCTTTGATTTATTGTACCAGCCTGGCTGCTTCTCCATCTTCGACCCCGGCTTGTCACATGGTGGCTATAATTGGGAGATGCTCATGACCCACCTAACACAGCAGCCCAGTCGGAGGGGGTGGCTTCCTTGGGAATTCTCCATCCTTCTCTCTCGTTTTTTTTTTCTTCTTCCTCTTTCTTTCTTTCTCTTCCAGAGAAAGTAGGACACCCAGCAGCACCATTAATTGTTTTGCCCTTTATATCTCAAAAACAGTCGAGAACAAGAGAGAGAGAGCGATAGAAGGGTGGATGAAGTTTAAAAAAAAAGGACGCAGCCTCACTGTTTTTGTGCTCTCCTTGCTCGCAGGAGGCCTCAGCCAGCTTTGCCGAGTGGGAGAGACTGATGAAGGGGATGCATTCGGGGGTCGTCGACATGGACAACCCTTTCACTCAGGTCTTGGGCCTGGTCACAAAGATGTACAAGCAAACAGCTATTGCCAAGGTAATGGGAGACCAGGTGGTGTTATCTTGTTTTATCCAAACCCGTGTCATTACACAGAAGGTGAGGCTGCTGATATTCTATATGTTAATGAACGAGTATTGTCTATGAATACAAAGCCTGATATATATCTTATTCCTCTGTGCCCGTATATTCTATTGTGATCTAAAAACAGTCAGTGAGCCACACTGTTGCATTCAATGATGAGTTCCTTCATTAGCATGAACACACTCTGTAGTTTATTTTGACTCAGTCCCACAAACACTGTCCTGCTGCCATAAAACAATCACTAGAGCACCAAATGTGTCTTAATCCACTGCTGAAAATAGTCCCCAAGAAATGCACCACTCCCTCCTGTTTGAGCAACGTTTGCTCGAAACTGCAGCGCCCAGCTGTTGTAATAAATTATGTTGCCTTTTTTTGAATTAAAACTATATTTCAGATCTCCAGCTGGAAGCAGGAGGTTTGAGACAGACTGTCACAAGCAGAATAAGGCAATCAAAAAGTGTTAAGAGATGTATGAACATTTTTTGTCTGGTCTTTTATTGGACATGAGCCTCATCCTTTAGACATCATGTTAGTTTAATACCTGGATGCTGAGTGTGATATTTCAGCATGGAGTATTTGTATTTAGCGCTCTCAGATCTTGATTGTCAGCGAGCTAAAGACAACTTCCAACATGATCTGCTTCCACCAGCGGCCCCTTCTCTCTTTTAAATCCTTTCAAACAAACAGGAAAGATTGTAACTTTACAGCGATTCAGAAAAATCCGCCTTGGTTTTAGTGAAAGAGGGAGTCTTGTGTCTTTTGAGTTGGAAAATTGAATAAAGTCTCCTTTCAAATTTAAGAAATAGCTGTAGTGTTGCGTAGTTACAGGACATAATTTAATTAAAGAAATGTACCTTTTTTAAACCTCATATAAAACCTTTTCTTTACTTGTAGTTTTCATTTACAGATTAACTGAACTCCAACATGCAGATCATGTTCTTGATCATTTTATTGGATTAAAAAGGCTCAATTTGTGACAATTTTTCCCCAAATTAGCATTTGTTCTTTAAAAATGAAAAAGAAAAATAGGAGAACATGATTTTATTTTCTTTCAAATGTGGGAATAATAGGAAATATTTGAAAAAAATTGATCAGTGCATTTTTCTTTTCATGTTTTAGTTAAAACTGTCCTGTGGCTTTACACAACAACACAAACTGAATGAAAAGTTTCACATTAACATGCTTGTTAGATGGATGGAAATGTTACCTAGAGTTGATCTTCCAAAGGTGTTTAAACCAAATGACTGCACAAAGACTGACATGACAGCTCCTCACAGGTGAATTCAAAGCATCTTGATCGCCCCCTGGTGTCTGGCTGCAGTATAGGACATAAACCCTGCCCCTTTAGTGTCATATTATTGGACATGGGTCAAAATAAAAAATTCAATTAAACGACAGATATATTTTCCCCAAAGATGTCTCCGTAGTTTTAGGAAGTTGTTATCATACTGGTGTAGAAAGGAGTTTAACTTTGTGATTGACAGCCGACCGTGACCCATGATTGAATGGGCGGCTGTGTGGGTGGGACCTAAATACCACGGCTCCATCGGCCAATCGCTACCTCACCGACTGTGGTTCCAAATGACATCACCGGCGCAAGATGGCAGCGCCTGCATCTGAGATATTCTGGCTTCATTTTTTTGCTACAGTGGGAGGAAGTGGAGAAACGCCATCCATCTTTATTTACAGTCATTGTTTTAACCCCTCAAAGTCCTCAGAGAGACGACGGTTTAAAAAACATCGAACCACGTATAGTATCCAGAACAGGTTAAATAGCTTTGAAATTGGCTGTAGACTGTAATTTTTTTTATTCATCTTCATGTTTCAGGAAATGGTGAACTGATACAGCATCATGTTCAGAGCGCTTGGCCGACCACTCAGTGAGATCTCATGGGAAAGCATTGCCATGGTAACAGAACCTAATGGTCGCCAGTGAAAGCACTTAGACAAAGTAGGGAGTTATAACCGAGGTATTATTTAGTTGCGTCCAGCCTGGCATGATTACACCTTATCTCAAAGTTACACACTGCACTAAAATAGCATCTCTGTAATGTTGTTGCTATGGAAACTCAGCCTGCTCTCAGTTTGAAGTGACGTTTCTTTTTAATGAGAGAGAAATAAGCAATATGGGGAGGTGGCTGGATGCATATAATATGAGGAGGGTTGGGGTCAGAGCAGCTGGTGTCGAGAATCTAACAAGCATTTACACTTCCTGTTCCTCAGTGGAAACATTTGTAAGGCAGTAATATAGTTTTCAACCTCTGATCAGCTTCCAGCCTCACTGATCCTGATACAATGAAACAGGCACTTCCTCCATCTCTTATATTTGTAGTTAAGTAAACATTTCTACCAAATATAGTATTCCCGTCCAATCATCTGCCATGCTTGGGGGCTGGCATTCCTCTCAATTAGCCTGACGCCCCGAGCCATGAGGAGCGCAGCCCCGAGGTTAACGAAGACCGGAGATAACCACCGAATGCAATCATCGACAGGCTTCTTGCTCAGATTGCCTCCAAGCTTGGATCTTTTTTGCGCTTGGCATTGTTTGCTGATTGGATTTCTGCTCAGTTTAGCCTAACACCGGACCTCCTTTCATTACAAAGCCCCCCCCCTCCCCCTTTCTCCCCCCGCCCACTCACCCTCCTCAAAGCCGATACTGCCGGCCCAGTCTCATTTCCTCTCCTATTGGTTTTTAAAGTCAGACACACTTTCTCTACTTCAAGAAAAGAAAAAAAGGAAAAAAAAAAAAGCCGCGTTCTTTCTTCTTTTTTTGGATCATCGGGAGGGGTGGAATGGTGTGATAGATTCACACATCTATGTCACTCTGACGAGCATCACGGCCCCTGCCTGCCTGCCAGTCCGCCTGGCGACGGAGCTGCCAAACGCCTTTGGGGTATTTTTATTGCTTTACCCGCCAAGCATCTGCTCCCAATTACCCAGAGAGGACAGCTCTGATGCTGGACTTTAAAGCAAGCTAACAGGCCGCTTCAGACAGCCGAGAAGTTTGTGCACTAATTAAACTCAGCGGAAGGAAGCAGGCGAAGCCAAGCCGTCAGTAATGAGGACCCCCCAGATCAGAACAGGGTCGGCAGGCCTGGCGGAGAGATTCATTATCAGGCACATAGGCTAATTATCAGCAAGGCAAAGCAGAGGTTTCTCCCACCAGAGCAGGTGTGATGGCTGCAGAGGTTGTCATGTTGCAGGAGGTGTGGAGATTATAGGGGTGGGATTCACACCACGCAGAAAGGCCTGTCTTCCAAAACCGTCTAGTAAGGGCTCTGTTTGACTCAAATCCAACCTCAGTATTTCTCACTAGTTGGTGCTATTCTTGGCTGCTTTTTGGCCTGGGGCTCTGAAATGAGCCGAGCCCGGATGCTCAATGACACGCTCATACAGCACATCCACTCCAGCTTTGCTGAAGGTAGCGGGAACGGTCACAGCCCATCACAGTGTGATCGCTGGGCAGCAGCGCCAGTGAAATGATAGATACGGATACCTGCAGGGTACAGTTAACTCAGTAGCACTTCTGCTGCTTCCTCTTTTTTAAGATTGTTAGCTTCACACTGTCAATCAAGGTCGGAGGCTTCAGCAGAAACAAGCAAGATGCTTTTGAGTTGGGCTGTGATGTGTTTTTTAAGCATTGTTACCATTTGACTTCATAAATAAAACAGACAAAAAAGTGCCACACTATGGGTGAAAACAGGGTTATATAAGAATAAACCAAGCAAATAACTTCAGAATAAAATAGTCGAGGAATGAACTTTTACTCGCTGCAGTAATTTTGGTCTGCTGCTGTCACTTTGACAGGTAACCAGCCATATTTTAAATTATCTGCAAGTCCTGTAAGAATCTGGAAATGTTCTGAGTGCAGCATCCTACATTTTCCTCAGTGCTGTTAAACAGACTCTTGTCCTGCTACATGTGGCATACGAATTTAGTTTCAAGTTCAAAAAGTCTGTAAATGAAAGAAATCCAATAAAACATTTGAAAACAAGCCCTTTGTCCACACAAAATCGTTGGTAAACTCTAAAATTCAACATGTTGTTTGTGGATCAAAAGGTGATTTTTTCTTGTATCTGCTGTCACCAAAAAATTCAAAAAGAAAGAGCACACTCCAATCATATCTGCGAGCTGTGAGTTATTGATTTGCTCTCACTATCTGCGAGCTGACAAATGCGCCCCAGTCGCTCTGTGTGCTCTCTCCTTTTAAAGTCTGGATCCCTGGCATTCAATAGAGAATTGATCACACAGAAAGGATGCCGCCGTGATTAATTGACTTCTTCACTGATCTAGCCGATTCCTCTGTGTGTGGTCGACCAGTGAAGTGATGGATTCAGTAGCTCTCTTTCATCTGTGTCTATTTCTGTATCTGTGTGTGTGCGTGTGTGTGCGTGTGTGTGTGTGTGCGCGTGCGTGTGTGTGTGGCCAGGCGGGAGCTGTGAAGGACTACATTAAGATGATGCTGGAGGCAGAGCAGCTGAAGTTCCTGGTGTTCGCCCACCACCTCTCCATGCTGCAGGCCTGCACCGAGGCCGTCATCGAGGCCAAGGTAACCCCAGGCGGTCCACAGGCAACTGGATCTTCTAAAATGTGTTAAAGGGATAGTGGGCTCTGGCTGCGAAAGCACCTGTAGGAAATACAGCAACAATGGCTTTGAAGTTTTTTTTTTGGGGAGGTGTTTAAAATTCAAACTGTACTACAGGCTGCATGAATATCCAGAACATAAATCTGATTTTTAAAGAAAACTTACATAAATATGTGTATTTGGACATTTTCTATCCACTAGCCTGAAAGAAAGCATGTTTTTGGATCTGAAAATTGACCAGTGCATCAAAAAAATGTGTCTTTACTTGTAGCATCACCCCAGATAGACAGACAGAGAGACGTTTAATCAGCATATTCTTCTTATTTATCCACCAGTCTGTCTCTTTATTTATGTATCTGTCTAACTAGCTTGCTTGATAACTAGTTGACTATTTCTTTAACTAGCTGTCTGTCTCTCTTTCCATCTATGTATCTATACCCTCAGAATTATTTAATTGTATTTTCTGTAATGTGCCTGTCACCAAGAAAAGTTTAGTGAACAAAATGCAGCCGTCAGTTTAACATTAAGTCATCTAACCTTTAATTTTCTTGCTTGTTCTGTTCATGATTTTGGAGTTTTTGTCAGATGTGATCAGTCAGAAACCAGTTTCCTGTGCAATGAGCCTTTATAATACAGCGCTCTTAAAAATGCTTCAGTCTAGTTTCTCGAAACCTGGAATTAGTGTTATTCTTCCACTATCAATCACTCTGAAACAAGAGGGAGCACTGTTTCATGTGATTGATATTTCATTTGGTCATTTCCATTTAAAATCTGAAAGTTTTTTCACAGCCGCAGAGACCCAAATTGCCCATTAACGGTAACCTGGAAGCACTAAATGTGCAGAATGCATTCATATTTCACTCCTCCTTACTGGCTAACCAGAGGTAATTGGCCCCATACTTAAGTTTTATTCCTTCATCCATTGTCCTGCTGTGTTTGTAAGTCAAATCTTTGCCATTTCTGTGATTAACTTAAACAAAGTACTGAGCTCTAAGAGCACAAGTTGGGCTTAACTTGGTGATAAACAGCAGATGTTGGTAATGAATTGTTTGCGTCATCCATTTACATGCTAGATTCAGACGCGCAGTGTAATGCATTTACAATATTTAGATAATTAACAAACTATCCTTGACTGAAGCCCGATAGAAGAACTTTATTATTTAACATTTCTTAAATGAGGATTAAATAACTTCAGGTGTCTATTAATCATCAACTTAGAGATCGATTTTTTTTCATTCTTCTGGAAAAGTTTACGTTTTTTCCTCTCAGAAAAGTAAACTTTACTTCTACAACTCATCTCCCAAGGTGTATTTCACAAGTCATCACAAGCAAACGATGTCTGTTAGCTCGGCTGCGGCAACCTGTGAACGAGTTCAAATGTGTGTCTGTGCATGTGGGTGTGTTTGTGTGTAGCAGGGGTCGAGAAGGTGTCAGTTGAATGTAATGCAGCGGTACGACGTGTGATAACACATTCCTCCGTGAGAGGCTCACTCTCTGGTGTGTCGCACTCACCAATTAACAGAGATGAGGCTAAAAAAAGGAACGACAGTGTTGAGAAACTCGGCAGAGACAAGTGACTACACCGTGGTCACGTGACGTTATCGCTGCTTTCATGCTGCACACTCTCCCTGTTTCTCGCTTGGTGTTGGACTGATTGGAGAGTTTATTGAATAAAGTTCTGAATATTTGGAAGTGCTAAACATGGTGCAGTTAATGCCTGAGACAAACAACTCAAATGAAACAGCAGGTTAATATCTGATTGTTTTTATGGCCTTGAAATGTTGTTTCAAACACGGCGGACACTAAGTTCTCCGCGAGCACTTTCATTTGACCTTTATTTTTCCAGAAAAAGTCAGACGGACCTCTATGGTTTCCCAGCAAGGCTCTGCTTCATATTCATGCAGGTGCAGTTACATTCACTCGTGGGAGCAGCACAGTGCGAACACACTCTCCTACAGTCGTCCACTGAGCAGCTCTGCAGGACCGATGGACCCAAATCAAAAGAGCGCAGTGGCCACGGTGCATTAGCAGCTCAGTGAATGTCAAGTTCAAGTTCAGGTTTAATGAACACGACGCCCCTGTTCTCCCCTGTTTGGTGTTATGAAATGTTACCAAATATTGTGTTATTACTATTGTTCCCATTTCCTTTTTCATAGACACTGTTTTATTTTATGCTATTCATTGCAGCTCATCTGCTCATGTGTGTTCATTCACACATCTGCCATTAAAAATATCCCCAGTGCAGAATGCAGGTTAATGAAAAGCCTCCTACCTTTAATGTTCCAGCTCCAATCTGCACCGGCTTTTTAGAGGAGGACAATACTCTCCCTCACAAATAGTGTGAACCTTTAGTCAATTCAACGGCATGTGCGAACAACCTCACATATATTATCTCCTCCAATTATTTACAGGTGCAGCTCAGATCACAGCCAGATGACGCTTCAGTGCTCGTACACCTGTGACACGTTTCCATGAGGCCTTAAAAAAGTTAGACTCATGTTAAAGTGATTGTAAGGTTTTAAAGAAGACATAAAAAAAAGGAGAGTTGGGGCATTTGGTTGGCGAACGGTAACCTGTTTTCACAGTCAGCAGACGGAGCAACATTAGCATTCATTCAGAGTCAAGGCTCTGTCTACTTTAATAATTTAGATCCAAAACCTGCTCTCCTTTCATCTGTGTTTTGCTCCTCATCAACCCCTGAGGGAATATCTGACTCTTTACCTGTTAAATGCTCCTATGTCTCCTGGCTAGCCGCTAACTTTTTGGCCATTAAGTCTTGGCCAGTAAATGTTTATTTGCCTTTTCATTGAACCTTAACTTCTTACCACTTGAAGCAAAGTTTATAGGAATGTTGTCTTCTTGTGAGCTAAAAGAAGCTAAATGTTTTCAAAAAACTGAGGGAAACAGCAGAGTTGGGTCATAATTCTCCTTGGGTTAATAATAATATGAACCCCTGTTACATTAAAGGTAGTTATTTGATCCATTCTTAATACAAAAAAAATTTCATTAGCACAGCTATAGGGCACAAAAGCTTTGAAGCTATTTTTCCTTCCTTTGAATGAAACAAATTACTGTAAAAATCGTCATTTCATTCAAGGATTTCTGTGTTTCAGGTGTTTTGTTAGCTGTGTACGTAGCAGGTGTCACCGTCTGCTTTAGCTTTGTCACCCATGACAAACTGCATTTTCCTCCATCAAGCAAAAAGTTCTGTTGTCTTTGCTCTATTGCGTCAGGCTGGTTATATCCGAATCGATGGCAGCGTCCCGTCCTCAGAACGAATCCAGTTGGTCCACAAGTTCCAGAGTGACCCAGACACACGAGTGGCCATCCTCAGCATCCAGGCAGCTGGTCAGGTACGCACACACACAAACACACAAACACACAGACACACAGACACTCTATCATTAGATCATTTCTAGATTTTAAATAAATGAAAGTAAACCCACTTTGAGTGAATAATAAGACACGAACATAATACATTTTCTGTGCTGCTGAAAACCAAGTATGCTTTTTATGATCAAAGACTTTTTAAGTATCCACAAACAGCAATTTATATCATGCAAAAAGTCATTGCAAAATGATAAATTCCTGTCTACAAAAATGTCCAATAGTGAAAGCATTGGTGCAAATATCTTTTGATTTAATAAAAACCTATTAACACACCGTCCTTAACACACATTTGCTTGAAGTGTGTGTAAATAGAAATAAATGCTGAAGATGTGTTTCACTCTTAATAATAAACTCAGTTATTTTGAGAAACCAGATATTTGCAGAAATGTTTCACATTCCAATCAAGCAAAGTTTGGCAATTAGCTGCAAAAAATCTATTCATAAATCAAATGTCAATATATTAATTTCACTGGCCTTGAGTTTTCAGAATGAGGTGGTTGAATGAGGTATTTTTAGTCTGATTGGGCCTTTTTTTGTGTGTTTCTCCTCTCCAGGGTTTGACTTTCACCGCTGCCAGCCACGTGGTGTTCGCCGAGCTCTACTGGAACCCCGGTCACATCAAGCAGGCTGAAGATCGAGCCCATCGCATCGGACAGACGACCTCCGTTAACGTGCACTACCTCATTGCTAAGGGCACGTTTGACACCGTCATGTGGTCGATGCTAAACAGGAAGGTACAGTGCGTAAAGTCATGGATGCAAACAAAGAATATATTGTTCTTATCCTTTGGTTTGTTTCTACTCATTCCGACAATTAAACACTCATTGATGTTGCATTGAATTTGAGTGTTTAGTTGTTTGAAAAACTCTGTACAGTCTCAGAAAACATTCATAACTTAATTGAATGAGATCTCGCATGAATATTACTCTCTAATCTTACAATATGTGTCTGTTGGCTGAGAAATTTTGTTTTTATCTTCTGGATGCATGTATGAAAAAACTAAGAAGAGTCAGTGAAACTGATAAGCATGTGTGAACAGGCTTTGGGGATTTACGTTAATAATCACAGATGTCAAGTTTTGTAATTAAAACCAAATTATTCCAATAATAAATTCTCCTGTCTGCTTTTCTGCTCATTACAGAACATGTGTGATTTGTGGAAAAAAAAAACAAACCCAAGCCAGCATGATGTTTAATGGCAGAGAGATGAAAGAAAGAGTGCTGCAGTGTAGATCTGAGTGTCCTCTGTCCTTCAGGAAACAGTGACCGGCAGCACCCTGAATGGCAGGAAGGAATATCTAAAGGCGGACGAGGGCGACAAGGACAAGTGGGAGTTTCTTAACTTTGCTGACGCGTGGACGCCGAGTGACATGATGCTGCCGCTGGAGGGAAGCACAGGAAATTTCAAAGACGACATGTTCTTCACTCATGTGAGTCAGAGAGAGTACTGAAGAAAGAAAACACAAACAGAGACACAACGCCAGACCCCCTGTGCTGAGGGAAATGACAGTATATGATTTTTATAGTAAACAACAGCAAACAACAACAAATTTTATATGAAATTACGACGCAGTGACCGTAAAACAGCAAAAAATGCAAAACCTTTTAAACGAAATGAGTACAATCTCCTGTTTAATGGTCTTAACTGTGTTGCATTTTATAAATATACTATCATTGAGTGTGTAAGTTTAATATCTAAGGAAATTTTGTGGCAGAAACATCAGTGTTTGGTTTCTATTTTAGAGAAAATTGCAAACTGTACAAGGACCTTGGGAAACTTGTAACAAGGGACCTTGTTGCTTTAGTAATAAAGTCCTTCGAAGGGGAAGGAGCCAGATGATGAATAATTCTATACAACAAAACATTCTTAAAAATACTACAGTTTCTGAAATGAGAAAGACATTTTCAGTTTTTTTTCATAGTCAAGAAAGAACATTAGAGCTCATCTTAATTTAAATAATAATGTTTAAGTTTGAGGTTTGTGACAATCTGTGTTTTTTTATATAATTTCTCAGTAATCTCATTTCTTATATGTGACAGTGAAAAAAAAGCAAAGGAGAGTAAAGTAAAAGCCTCAGTACAACACATTTAACAACCTTACAACCATTCAAACACTCATTTGTCTCTGCTCACAGTCATCTGATGTTTGACCACATGATTCACACCAAAACGCCCCCAGGTTAGAGCTGGTTCGACTTCTGTGGTGGAAATATGTTTGATAAATAGCTGAGAAGCTTCTACTGCAAAGTAAACTTTACCACATGTGATAATTTGCATTAAAAATGATCTGAAAATTCATTTTTGTTAGTTATTGTGATGTTATGTTGATTCCAGATCACTAAAAATATGTTTCATTTATTTCTGAGAAGTCACTGAAAGTTGACTGCAGCATTTTGCATGTGTGTATTTACACAATAGACGTGCTGACTAACTTGGCTGTGAGTCGTACAGATGTTTAGAACAGCAGTTTAATCCATTTTGGTCTCTTAAGCAAAGTCAATGAATCACTGGGCACTTAAACGTATAGCGACTTACAAAAACTATAATTTTGCGTTGAAAGGTATTTGAACTCAGTAACTGCTCTGCATTACGTTGTGTTTGATCTAATGAACACATGGTTCTAGTTGGACTCTTATTTATTGAATTTGGTGGCAAGAAAAACGTTGGTGCTTTATGTTTAACACATGTCCGGCTAACAGCGGATTACAGTAGGAGTTTGGCCTTTTTAAAAGAGATGTAATTTTTTAAAATAATGTTACTGTCAGACATTTAAAGAGCTGAAAGGTTTTTGTGTAACTTTCATCGTAAGTCACTGGGTTAATTTTTTCTTTGTATTTTTATCAAAAGTTAAAATTAAAATGACAACAAAAGGACAAATTATGTGTCTGTGATGCTGTTTTACTTTAAAGTTGAGTTACAGGAACTAACTCTAGCTTTCTTTTTCTTAGTTTGAGAGAGATAAGCAGCACGACATCCGATCTTTCTTCTCCCCGAACGCCGGCAAGGAGAAGAAGAGGAAGAGAACCGAAGATGAAGAAACATCTCCCTCCACCTCCTCAGAAATTATGACCTCTCCAGCTGTCAGTTCCCCAAACGCTGACAAAAGAGAGGAGAAGTCCTGCTCCCAAACCTTCACCTCCCCAGATCATGACTTCTCCCCACAGCTGAAGAGGTTCCGGACGCCAAAGCCCAGCAGGAGCCCCAGGTCCCGATTCTCCAGCGGCCTGAGCTCCCTCGCCTCCCTCATGACCCCGCGGACGCTGTTGAAGCCTGACCCCCCTGCTGAGAAGTGGAGCTGTGGGGCCTGCACCTACTCCAACAGTGACCTGTTGCCTTACTGCGAGATGTGCGAACTCCCGCGCTCTTCTTCTGCTGTTACTTCAGGTAGAGTTAAAAAAGCACGCAGTAACACATCATCTTATCTTTCCCCGACTATATATGTGTGTGTGTGTGTGTGTGTGTCTGCCTGCCTGCCTGTGTGTGTGTGTTCCACTATTTATTCTTCTCTTAATTCACAAACTTCATTTCACCGTCTGCAAAAACAAACTGGAGTCTGTCGAGAAAAAAGGCAACAATGCCATCATCTCTTGCTGGAAATGAAGCACCTGAAGCTGAAATCCATTCATTGCTTTATTTTCCTTCCCGTCAATATCAATCGCAGCAGTCTGTTGACATAATACTTTTGAACAGCATTACAGATTTCACCAGATGGGGATGCGTGATAGCGAAAGATGGAGGCAGGCTTGCCAGAGTCTGAAATAGCTCTGCTCGGAGAATACTGTCTGTCTCGCGCTCTCTCTCTCTCTCTCTCTCTGCAGATGACAAGGACACAGCATAATTCTCACCTGTCAAGCTGAGAGAGAGAGAGAGCGAACAGGCTGCTGCAAACATCTCGCACAAAGTTGGGAAAAGTTGAGCCGGCTCCGGCTAATATCTCTGACAGCCTATGATTGTATCTTGCAAAAGAGAGGGGATGGAAGTCGTTATGACCTGGCAGGTTGCAGGTCCGCGCTCTTTAAATGTCTGAGATGCATCAGATTGGCTCGGAGATGACTTTAGAGAACATCCTGGAATTCAATGCATTTGCAGCAGCGGCGATATTTTCCACAGAATTAGTTAAGTTTTTCATTGAATGCAGGATGTGTCGTTAGATTTAATGGTTGAATTAATACAAGAGTGCTTGTCAGACAATATATTTCTTCATACTGGGATTTAAATATTCCTCCTCTTGAAAACTAAAATAATCACTTCGCCAACAGGTGGCAAAAATGATCCATTAAGCCAAAAAAAAAAAGCCATGACAGAGGAAGATGCTGTCCTAAAATGAAAAAACCGAGAAAGTGTTTTTAGTTTACTGCCTCTTCACATTATGTACAAACACTTAATAATGCCACGTCTAGTCACTACAAGAAAATTTACATAAATGTGTTCATGAAATATAGTCAATAAAGATACATTTTTGAGGACAAAATATGGAAAAATGCTAATTAGTTAACAACAGTTTGATGGATTGAAGGGTTGTAATGTGTCAGGCTTAAAAAATAATTCTCAGATGAACTTTACCTTGATTTCATGCCTTTTTTTCCTTTTTGTATGTAAAATTCATTGCTATATTAGCTTTAAATGTATGCTTTAGGCTAGCAGTTTCCCCCTCTAAAGAAATGAATAAGGAGAGTTTGTTTTATAGCTGTACTTAAAAGAACTGTAAGGTTTTGAGGTCAGGAAGGAAAACACCCCAAAATTCAACATTTATTTACACAAAATAAATGTTACCTTTGTGTGAGCTGGACAGACGGACTAACCGTGTTTTTCCAGGTGTGTTGACAGATGCTGTGTTTAGAAATCCATTGAACTATTGATTGTTGTCGTTGACCAACACCTGACGACATTTCATTAAACATTAACTTTCTATTTTGATGCTTTTACCTCACTTACATCCTTCTCTGTAATAGAGAGCCGCCGAGGTGTTGATATAAGATGTAAAAAGTGCATGAAATCTCAATCAAGATGATTATTTTAGTCATAAACACACACACAGGTCATGTGCATTATTCAGTATGACGTGTTTCATCATTAAAATTTGGTTCATAACACGTTCAATTTCTCACCTGTCTTCAGTTACAGCTTTCAAGTGTTTTTTATGCTAATGTCGCCTCTATATTGAGTCTTAGCTGAGAGAAATGTGCTATTCTGAGGCTTCGTTTGCAGCTCAGTCTATCGGAAGTGATGGTGGTGCACTTAAAACACACACAGTTCAAACAACTATTACCTCAGTATTTGAGCAGCACCAAAACACACACACCCACGCCACACAAATATTTTTTAACAGAATTCACCCCCCATTTCATGCTCAGCTGCAGCAGATGCTTGATAACTATTCAGCAATCACACTCTCTTCTTTGTCACAAGCGCCACTCTGCATTCACAGCAGCAGGTTGTGTCAGCCTGCTAGACGGGGAATTTAACAACCTGCTAAATTTGTAAATGACAGACTGTGCTGAGAAATAACGACTGTGCTCATGGAGATATCTCTCAACTTGAAGCTGCAATATTCAGCTTAGTGAGATGTAAGAAAGTAATCAGATCAGAGCCTATAGTGTGACATGAGAGATGTTATCGCTTCAAGAGCAGCAATTTCCCACAATGCCTTTATAGAAAGTTGTGACACTGTGTTACAAGTTGTGTCAATAGCATTAAGACATCAGGGATTCATGTTTAAAGCAGAGGAGCAGCAGATGTATCATCTGGCCTTCACTATCTGTGGATTTGAGCAGCTTTTCTGAAGTACAGCAGCACAGCAGCTGCAGGGGAAGAACAATGAGCATGCAGAAGGATGTGGGGCTGTTGTACCATAAGGTGACTGTAGCACAAAGAAACATACCAGAATGTACTGGAGTTATATCCATGAAGGGAGAAAGAAATAAAGATTTTTATGATTCAGTGGAAAATATTGATCCATAATGTGGGAAACGAAAATGGCAGATTAAGACCTGGCATACACAATGTCCCATAGCTGCTGTTGGTGCAGACCTCCACATACAGTTTGCTTATATAACATTAAGGCCAAGATGAATAGTTGCATGGTAATTTTCTTTACGGTTGCTCTTCAGTTTGGCACAGACATAAATGAAAGCAGCGTCTCATTTCTGGTCAATCACTGTCTTTTATCAGCTGGTATGGCAACAGCTGCTTGTGGATTTATTTCTCCAGCTGACTTCTCAATGTTTAAAGCTGACTTTTTAACATGACAACCCCATGAATAGATCCCAGATATGCATTTGTATTTGCGATGCTAACCAGAGCCACTAGCATTTGCTCAAACTACTATACAGTATCTTTGTTTCTTTGCAGCACAGGTTTCAGTTCTTAACCAGAATTATTATAATGCAGGAAGGTAAATACATTTGGCTTAACCTTGAAATGAGCACTAGGTTGCTACTGTAGGTTCAAAGATAGTTAGATATTCATGCTAATGTCTACTTTGCTTACTTTAAAGAAGATAAGTATTCATTGTTGCACTGTTTCTAACACATCTGCTCTATTTTTTTCCTTTTAAAAGGCTAAAAAGGACACTTCTTATATATTCAAGTATAACATGAACACAAATCTAAAGCTTCACAGACTTGCTGTGTCATGCATTATGAGAGTTTCCTGATTTTTGATGTTTTGTGGAAGAGTTTAGTGAAAGGTCATTTTTATTTTTCAATTCTGTAGACATCTCTTGTGGGAAGCTGTGATTCTTTTAAATACGTCCAGTCTTGTTTTCTTGCTCTGTCTGTTCAGACATCATAGCGATAATTGTCATATTTACCAAAGACAATGAAAGGGGATCTTACCAAACTCTGTTTTCATTAATAGGACGCAAATTGAATTACTGTTGTTCTATATTGTCAGTAATTGAGAGCTGTTTTTAATCAAACTGTCATGGATCATAACCTGCTTTATGTGACAGGCTTTTGACACATCAGGTGTGTTAGTATGAGCAGTTTCCTGATGTTGATTTTGCACCGGCAAACAGACAGCTTCGACCATTTTCGAGTTAAATCAGTGGTGTTGAGTTCCTGTGTTTGCAGCTTTTTCAGGCCGAGAGCGTGGGCACAGTTCAGTCCTCCAGCTCTTTCACTGGTAGACCAGCAATTTGTCTCTCAGCACCTACTGTGAGAGATGTATACAGGAAGAGGGCAATTTGGTTACGTCCTGGCTCTGTACACCTTTCAGCTAACGCTCTGTAGCTGTTTTTTTGTACTGATTTTTCCGAATGTAACAACAAAGCCCAGGCAAATCTTTATCTGTTTGATATCATACAGCGTTGAGGACCCAGTGTTTTCCTCTCGTTTGATACGTCTTTGACACGAGCTGCAGCTGTTTCACTTCCCTGCAGACTGCAATAAATTCTTTTCCTGTTTTATTCTCCTGCTGGAGTGTGTGATTTTTTATTTTTTTTTTCATGTGGATCCTCATATGCTGTTGGCTCACATGTAAGATCACATGCTTTTTGGATGTTTTTTCTGTGTGTGCCTGGATTTGAGACTCAATTTTGGAACCTTATCAAGCCACTACAGACATAATGGGGCCCTGATTCGAGGGGGGAAACAAGGGGGTTGACTGGTAAAGTCGAGGCACGTCCATGTAGGATATCCCCGTTAACATCTTCCTCGGCGGGGACAGCTTAACACAAATTGAGCCATCTCTCCGCGGTCTCGCTCGGCTTGTTAGTGAAGGGGGGCAGCGGTGGGGCCAGGAGCCCGGAGACTCAGATGACATTTCAGGGAGCGGACTGGAGGCTGGCCTTTTGAAGGAACAAGCCACAGAGAGGCAGGATCACTAATTAGCCCTCTGCGTACCCCGAGTCTCACAACTTACTGCCTTGTTAGATTTCACACCTCGAGTTCAACAAATAACGTGAAAGGATATGATTTAAATGTAACTCGGAAAGTAGGGAAAGGAAATTGTAAAGCACTTCTCTCATAAAAGCTCTGTTTAGCCTGAAAGTGACATTACCGTTTGGTCATAAATAATTGTTTTCTTGCTTTTAGCAGCTAATCAGTCTTAGCTTTACCTTGATAATAAACACCAGTCAAACCAAGCTCTCAGTTTATGAGCGGCAGTGCCTCAGAACACGACTTAGAAGTAAAATTTTAAATAATGTGGAATCTTTGAATGGCAACAGCATAATCCTTGCATTAATTAACATTTTTGTGGCTTAGATTTCTGCCTGACCTTCACAGAATTACAGCATTCGGAATGAATGAAAAATCACATGAATGGTTTCAGAGTGAAACTGCAGAAGAAGCTTGATAGTCAGTTTACAAGGTTTCTGCGAGCCGCTTCTTTTACAGCGAGAAATGCGTTTGGCTCTCCGCCATCATCAGCTGTTGCACGTCGTTCTCTGCGCCCGGCTGGGGGACCGCACAGATGCAGCAATCGCTGACAATTATTTTGTTTAGGTTTGATTGCACATGATGCAGGCGGGCAATTAAGAAAACAATGTGACATGAACATAATTCATTCTCACAGCAAATTATATTGGCTGTTTGATCCCGGAGCTGGTGAAAGGGAGCGCAGCAGGTGTCCCATCTGCAGCTTTCTGCTTCACTGCCGACGTGCTGTTGAGCAAAGATGAAAAGATTAAACTGTCCTAAACACTGTAGAAGTCAGCTAAGTATTGATAACAGATGATTTAATGATTTTAATAAACATTCAGAAGAGTTAATGCGTCTTCATAAAAATGAACATCCCACTGAAAGAGTTGGATGTGTTGTACAATCAAAAACATCCCTGCTTATGTCTACCAATTTTACATAATCACATTTTCTAAAATTGTCAGTAAAGGACTTATGATAGCTAATAGCATCACTAATGAGCCATATTGAATTTTACTTTCATGTCAGAAGTCATTTTGTCACACTGTCACATTCTTCAGATGATGGATATCTCACCAGGGAATGAAACTCTTCAAAGTCTGATTACACTGTGCACTTGGCCAATAAAGTAATCTTCATCTCTCTCTCTCTCTCTCTCTCTCTCTCTCTCTCTCTCTCTCTCTCTCTCTGCTGGCTCAGAGCCACCCAGGCCTCAGCAGCCCCCCTCGGCCGAGCAGGACCATGCGTGCGTCTTCCTCCCCAGCTCCGACGGCGAGCCAGAGCTCAGCCGGGGAAAAACCCAGCTTCCAAAATCGCGCAAAGACAAACAGAGTGAGGAGGAGGAGGAGGAGGAGGAGGAGGAGGAGGATGAGCCTCCGAAAGACAAACAGAATCTAGGAGAAGCAGAGGAGGAGGAGGAGGAGGAGGAGGAGGAGGACAAGCGGCAGCTCAAAGGCAAACAATCAGCGGGAGAGCGAGGCGACGACGTCGCTGGCGGTGGCGGCTGCCTCCCCCCTGACCACACACAGGGTAATCCCACCTGCAATCTTCTCCTTTTCATATCTAGGGAAATTGGCTGGTGCCACGTTGTCACCTGCCCATATAATGCTGTTTAATATCATCACTTCAAACCAATAAGGGACTATATCTCATTCCATATGTGGCTGGGCATTATTATTCTTACTATTATTAGTATCTAGTTGAGAATATTGCCTATTTCTACACTCAGGATGGAGATATTGAGTAAAACCTCACTAATCTCCAGAGTGCAGCTTGTTGAAAGAAGAGACCTGCTTTAAGCACTAAAATACACAGAAGGTTTAAGGTTTGGTCACTGTCCAGTAGGCGTCTGATGAGCTTTTGATTGGCTAATTTTTAATAAAGTAGACTGAGGTCTAATTGCATAAAAAGGCCCAAGTTCCCTCCTGACACCAAATTATCCTTGAAACACAACCTGCTTTCTCTGCTTTCCCCGTCCACTCTGGTTATATGTATACATGTCTGCAAGTCTCTGAGGGATGTGAAGAAACAAATTCCCAATTACACAGTGTGTAATATTGCAAATTAAGACCTCTGTGTTCAAGTACTTGTGTCTCAAAGGGATACGCAAAGCAATAAATTGCGCTAATTACAAAGAACTAATTACACTGTGTGCAATATGAAGAGCTCTAAAAAACCTGCCAGACTAGCAGAGTCTAAGAAAAGCCTGTGACCTGGGTGTTGCCTCTGAAAGTCTGCAGACATTTTAGAGCAGAGTTATTGAAAGATTAAACTGATCTGGTCGCAGCTCAGGGCTGTTTTTTAAAGCTTCTTTGTACGTAGAATACTTAACATCAGAGGGAACACAAGCCATTTAGGTTTTAACAGGCAGGCTATCAACCCCCATTACCCTTTAACATCCTGAGATCAGTGTGCAACAACTTGGCTGATCCCCCCTTTTCGTTCAGAGCCACACACACACACTCTCACACACACACACACACACACACACACACACACGCTTTGACATCTTTTAGTGGCCACAGATTGTGAAGTGGTTAATTTCTCGTCTCTGGAGCTGCCCGTGCCCCCGAAAAGTGTAGGTTTGAATCCCACTGCAGCTTCTTCTCCTGCAGTGCCTTCTGCACTTTGTGCCCCCCCACCTCCCCCCCATAAAAAAAATCCCAAGTAAGAAATACGAAAGGTGAGCGAAAGGCCCACTCTTTTCTTAAAAAAAACACCTCTATTTAGAGCGACTCTAGGGGAGAGATAAAAGCTTCACTGCCGATCAAAAATGGCAGCACTAAAGAGACACTGCTGGGTGCCAACTTGGCCCCCACCTCCCCTTTTAAACGTGCTTTTTCCTGGAGATGACTAATAAATGTCCATCTATCAAGACGTCTGTCTGTCCATACAGCTAGCTAGCTATATTTTCAGCTAGCTGTTGTCTGTTTATCCGTCCATATCTTTGTTCATCCTCTTGTCCGTGTGGCTGTTTATCTTCCTGTCTGTCTGTCTGTCTGTCTGTCTGCCTGAATTTCTGTCTCTCTTTGTACCTGTGTAGCTTGGTAGCTAACTTTTTAGCTTAATGTTGTCTATATTTCTGTCTATCAGCTGTCTGTCTTTGTCTCTGTCCTTTTATTTGTCCGTCTGTCCTTCTACCTTTTTAGCTAACTAGCTAACTTTTTAGTTTTCTGTGGTCTATTTTTCATTATCTTTTTACCCGTCTATCTGTCTGTCTGTCTGTCTGTCTGTCAGTCTGTCTCTCTTACTGTCTATTTTTCTGTTAGGCTACCTTTCTATAACTATCTTTTGAACCATATATCCATTTGTTTGTTAGCTGGTTTGTTTGTCTTTCTTCCCATTAGCTATCTTTTTAGTCTGTTGTCATCTATTAACCTGTCTGTTGCTCGGTCAGTCTGTCTGTCCGTCTATGTAGTTGTCTCTCTCTCTTTAAGGCTACCTATTTATACCTACCTGTCTTAATCAGTCTTTCTATGCAGTCATCTATTTACCTATCTTTCTGTCTACAGCATCTGTCTGTCCGTCCTGTTTGTGGTTGGTCGGTCAGTTTGTTGGTTGGATGCCAGTCTGTCTCTGTCAGCGGGGGTTTAGTATGAAACACTGTGGTTGTCCAATAAAAGTGACCTATGGGGTCAGAAGCGGAGCCTAATGATTTTCCTCTACCTGCTCGTGGTTTTAGAAGGCAAACCGCAGAGCTGTCGGCCGCCCACATCTCTTGATTGCTCTGAGATTACTTTCCTCACAGCACAGACAGGCAATCACTCCTCCTCCACCTCTCTGTATCTCTCTCCTCACTGTCTGTCGCTCCATCTATCTGCATGACCCAAACATTTAAACATTGATGCATGTACAAACTTTTGCAACAGCTGCACCAAAACCTCCTTGTACTTGAAGTGTGCGGTTGAAATTTTTTTTTCTTTTTTTGTTGTATATCTTTTGTTTCGATCCTACAGAAGATAAGATGACTCAGTCCAATTAGGCGTTGTTTTCTTTCTCTCGCAGTAAAATAACAGATAAATCCCTTGGGGTGTTTTGAAGGCACTGTTCATACTGTGTAAGTGACAGTCTAATAAGACGGCTTTGTAAGATGAATTGCCCCCATCGTATAAATGGCCCACTTAATGCAGCTGGTGCATTCCGCCACTGCAAACAGAGGAAGGGAGGAGAACAAAAAACTGCTTACAACAAATTCAGGGTGCACATTGCACATTGCAGATGTGCTGGGTTTCATTACAGGAGGTATAAGCACAGATAGATGGGATTTTGTAGATGTTAGCGTCCTAAAAATGTTTGTGGTTTTGGGTTTTTTTTGTAGTAGCGCTGCACGATGCCTCCGTCTGGTCATCTTGGTATTTTCAGACACAAAGTGGCCCATTCGCGCTGAAGCCTGGGTGAGATTAGAACAGCGTGTACCAGACCTGAGGAAATTGCACCTATGAGGACAGCAAACATAAAAATGAAAGATATGGACATTTTAAAGGACAGGTCAAAGAGAGAAACTGACTTATTAGAATGATCTCACCTTGAAACGGAAAAAAAAAGTTTAAACAAAAGGTTGAATCATGAATCTCCGACAAAGCAGCGGTGGAATGTAATTACCGTAAATTCTTGTTTTTTACAAACTCGGTCAAGCTGTGTGAAGAGTTCGACTTGACTCTGCTGTTGTAATGACAGAATTAGTGCTGCTTGCTTGTTATCAAATCAAAAGTTTAATTATAATTCAAATCCTGCCTCTTATTTTAACAAAATTCTCTGCGGTTGATGTAAATTAAAGGCTTCAGCTACTGTTTTAAAATTTATGGTAATTAATTTATCAAATTACCATCCTTCTATTCAGCTTTAATGAATTTAATGACCCTCAATTTAATTGAGGAGCTTGTATTTAACTTGTACTTTTTATTTTATGCCAGTTTATATTGATACTTCACAACATTTCAGGAGCAAATGTTTAGACTTTTAATTCCATTTTTAACCACTGCTGGTGCTATAGAGTCATATTTTTATGTGTGAACTCCTCTTTTGCTTAGTTATATTTTCTGAAGATGGTACATGAAAGCGACGGTGTTGAATCAGATATATTTGTCTGTGTCATTAAATATGCTTCAGCAATTTTTAAAAAATGTTCATTAGTATTTCTTTGACATGTCAAACCACCCACATCACGTTCTCATTTAAAAGCTATGAAATCCTGATTGCTGCATGGGAGTACTTGATGTTTCCCTTCTCCAACTGAACTCCACCCACCTTAAAATGGTGAGAAAAGTACAGAAAAAAAAGAAAGAAAACAATAATCGTTCATTTAAAATGATCCAAATTGTTCTAACTTGGCAAACAAGCCAGAAAACTGTGTGACCATGTAGGAATCCGTCAATCATGAGAAGAAGCTGATGCTTTAAAACGCTGCTGATATCAGTTCAAAGCAGATGTGACATGACTTTCTATCACTCCTCGATGCCATAATGTTAAAATGTCAACAACCCAGACCTTGTGGATTTTGGCCCACCATCAAAGCATGATGGGAGTTGTTGTAGTTTGTCGCTCTGAGTGTTTTCAAGTATAAAAGCTGATTCTGTCCTGTTTCCACTAGAGACTCGGTGCAGGATGATGGCAGCACCTGTTCAATGGAAACGCTCTTGTCACAGACATCAGCCTGTGTCAGTATTTTCCCCCATTAGCAAGCCAAATGGACACACACACACATTCTCAGGAGCACACACACACATACACACAGCGACAAGGCAGACAACTGGCCATGCGAAGTGATTTAAGGCAAGTATTATCAGAGAGTTATAGGTCATTGTCTAAATGAAGCGTGGTCGAGCAGCGGCGGTCTCATTTCCACCGCCTGACCTTTTCTTGCTGGATGCTGGCAGGATGAGCGAGCTACATCGCTGACATTAATGACCCGCTCCCTCTCTGTTCTCTATCTCTGTTTCTCTCCATCTGTGTCATTTTTTTTCTGCATTCTCTTTCGCTTTTTTGCTCTCCAGCTGCGTTCCTGTCCTGTTGTTTGGCGAATTCTCAAGTGAAAAATAGATTGGGAGGATTTGTTCCAAAAAATTGGCCTTTAATGTAGCTGCACAGTGTTTCTTTTAACATTAAACAATGTTGAGAATTTTGGATAAAATCCTTTTATCCTTTATTTCAAAAGCGATCTGATGATTTGACTTTGCCTTCCCGAGCAATTTTGTACCTTCAGCCAACAGTAAACTCTTTTAAAACAGAGAAACCAAACAAAAGAAGTTTCATTTTGACATTAAGATCGATATTTACATGCAACATACCGTCTCTGTCCTGAAAAAACGGTATATCAACTGTAAACATTTAATGTGTTGAGTTAAAAGATCCTGTTTTCAATTTAGAATTATGCATTTTTGTCAACACAATGTGCATTTTAATGGTTTATTTAGCTTTTGAAGTTGTGAATTTTCTCAAATCACAAAGGAGGCCTTCATCTAAAACTGAATGCAACAATTTTAAATTTGCTCGATGTGGAAATACAAAGTATGTTGTTGACTAGTTGGCCCTCCATCACCAAGTTTCTAGCACCAACTGTTTCACAAGGATGTTGGGAGGAGCACACAGATGTTTCAAGTCCTTATGCTAAGCTAGGCTAACCACATTCTTGCTGAAAGGACTATTTTATGTAAATGAACCTTTCCTCAAAATGAACCAGTCAAAATTAAAACATTACAAGACTGTTCATCATGTATTTGTGAATCCAAGTTGCTAATTTTTCGTATGTATTATGTTTAAACATTGCAAAAGTTACATTCCATCGTGGCATGTCGATCTTTTTAAAAGTCTGAAATTAAAAGTAATAGCTGACACAGATGCTTCACTTACTACCTGAAAAACAAAGCATAATTGAAGATTCTGGTCATTTCAAGCACTTATTTCATGCAATTTTGTCATATTTTGGTGCTAGAAACTCATATTTGCAAGTGCTGGAAAATTATTCTTTTATTCATTGAAAACAGAAAACAGTTTTGCTCCTGCTGCTTTCAGAAACAGAAAAACAGAAAAACATCTGAGTGTTAAAACCTTCCAATGTGGGTTGGTTGTTATATCAACTGAAAGAGAGCAAATCAGCCTTTTTCCTATTTATATGAAAATGTTAAAGATCATCACGGAAAGGCTTTTTTTATTTCAGATTCTGTAATTAAGTGTTTGAAAGCAATAAAGTTAAATATAAGGTATTTTTTTTTAAGCATGTACTGTATCTCATCTGCTACAAATGTCGTTTCTCCTCTATATTGTGCTGTGTATAATAAGTCTCAAAAGCTGCAGGAGTTTAATGTTCCTGCAAGTGATTGCATCACCAGAGGAGCAAACAGAGGCACCAATAAAGCTGTGTAAGCCAATAATGAGTCAATAATAAATACTCTGTAAGATATTAGTCAGCCCCTTCTCGTCTCCCTGCAGACCCGAGAGCAGCGGTATGTCTGTCTTCTGCTGCCGATGCTAATGATGATGATGAGGGCAATGATGGAGATGATGCCAGCACCGCCCATCCCGTCTACCCGGGCCTGCAGTTCTGCGCCAGCCAGTACACCGACCGAATATATCTTTACTCCAAGGTACCGCAGCGTGTGTGAGTGTGTGATTGTGCATATTGGATAAGGGTTATACTCGGCTCATAAGGGGACCAGAGGTGTTTTACTATGAATTTTTATGGCTTCTCTTGTTTATTACATGGTTCACCTCAAAGCGGATGAATGTCCAGTGGTAACTTAATGCGTGATGCATCGTTTTTTTAAGGCAAACTGTTCTGATTTTTGTAGAATATAATAGTAAAAACCAAAATAACAGCTTTATTACATGATGTACATTGCCTTTATAGCCACAGTTACAGTCCATCTGTGTCTTTAGCTAAAGATTTTAACTACATTTACAGATTTGCAGCTTGTAGATCCAAACAAAAGTCAAAGTATTCAATCATCATTAAAATTTCTCAGCTGTGTTGGAGATGTGAGTCCCCTCTGAACTGTGAGTCTCACAGTTTTGCTCCTGTATTTTAAACCCCTTTTTTCACAGCCACTTTTGTGTGTGATGCAGACATTTTCATGTGTCACAGCAGGAAAAATACAAGTAAATAATAAAATGAATAATGGCAGAAATACATTGAGCTGCTTTAGTGTGAGAATGCTGGTATTGTTCATCACTGTGGGGGCTGACTGGGAAACTTGAACAGAACAGAACGATCTTTAATGTTATCAGTAAAAACTCTGCTTTTTCTACAATGACAAGTAAAAATGTCTGCTTTGAAAAAGGCTTATCAGATCTGCAGTTTAGATATTATCTGTAAATAAATCCTCAGCTGATTCTAGTTGCCTCTTTGTTCGTTCCTCGGGTTCATCAGGTCTCACTTTGGTTTCTTTAATTTCTTGAAGTGTTTTTTTGATCTCGTGGCTCTTAGAGTCTTCATGAATGGATCTTAAGCCATTTAACCCTTGTTTTTATGTGTTGTGTACACATAACCAGTCATTAGCTGTGGAAAAATCTACTTTAAAGCCTACTTTAGTTTCCCTTGTTCAGCGTAGGGTGTCAACGCTCTCATTTTTCCATTGGATGAGAAGATAATGCCACATAAAGAACAGTTTCAGTTGTTTTTTTGCCCCTTTAGTTTAAAACGTTGCACAATGGCTGATTTCGTGTCACATTTTTTGTGTAGTGGGTCTGACATTTCAAAGTGTTATTTCTGCAGCTATTTTAAGATGCTAAAGTGCAAACCCGTCTTGTGCAGCTTTAACTGTCAGGACACGGGAGCTCTTCTCACTTTCTAAATGAAAGTCAGATGTGTCTGGTGGAATAATTTTTATTTTCAAATCTCGAGGCAATAAGAGTTTGTAAAACCGAAAGGGCATGTAGAGTTTTGATTCCCCCTCGATGTTTTTGTTCCTTACCGGCTTGTTCCTGTCACATTCAGCCGAACAGTAAACAAAACATAATTATTTCCTTGTTTGAGCGCGAAGTCTCTTTGAGATCTCTTTATAAAGACTGAGCTGCAAACAGCAGTACATTCAGAAATAAAGAAGAAAGATGTGCAAGTCTTTCATGTGTCGCCAATTAGCCAACAGGACAGATGTGATAAAGTAGCTGCAGCCAACATTAAGAAAGTCAAAGTTCAAGAAACGTTTACTTAACTAATGATGATTGAAAGAGGTTCACGTCATTCTAGTTACAAGTTGCGTGGCAACGGAAGACAACTTTGATGAACTTAGACATGGAAAACATGCTATGATTCAAAGGTTAAGCACAGTATAAAAAAAAAATTATCGCTGGGTGACATAAATGCTCGACTCAGTTTGATTCCCTCCCACCAGAAGAACAAGAGCCAGTTTGAGTCACTTTTTCTTAAGATTGATCGAGGCTGAATGGTAAAAGGGGAAAGACAAGCTCTTCAAATCCGTTCATATTCTCCGGTTCAATACAAATTAAAGGTTTTTTGAATTACCAAAGGATTACCGACAGGATTTAACAAAGATTCGCCCATCTTTGAGCCCAACTTTTTCTCTTTCATCTGCAAACTTCCTGTATTTATCAGCACCAAGAAAGTCAGACATCTAAGGATTTCATTTAATTGGTTTGGTGCAAAAGTCTTTCAAAAATATAAATTTAATGTGAAAGTCCAGAAGCAAAAGTAAGCGTGTCCTCCTTGTTGTCATGTTTACATCACTGCTTATTTTTTAAATACCATCAATGACAGTAGAGTCACGTGACTTAAGAGGAACAGCTCATTGTCCTCATACTCATCCCCAAAAAAGTCAGATATTAGCAGGTGTTAGTGACTTTTTTGTCCAGTGTGAAGGTGGATGAGATCACTCAAAGTATACAACAATTGAACCCCCTGCCACTGTGTTCAAATAGTGATGAACAACAACAGCATCGGCTGCCCTGAGAGAGCGCTGCAAACCACCGAGGGGAAGAAGGGTTGTATCAGTCATAAATTTGTAGATATCCCCTAACAAGCTCCAGTCGGTTCGTCCTGAAAGAGCTGACCAAGAGGTAGCAACAGACGACCAATCACGTTATATTTTAAACAAACAGCCGACGGTCACACGCAGGGGGGCTTCTGTGCAGAGGCTTGTGTTTCATTCAGATAATCAAGTAAAATGTTCTTTCAGCTGCTTTTGTCATTGAACTTTGCAGTGCTTCCTGCTTCCCTCGCAGACGAAGATAAACTATAGCGTAACCCCGGTCTGACTCTGATTACACTCCTGTGCATTCTTGGCACTCTTCTTGAGGGCCACTTGCCAACAGACCTCTATATTGATCGGATTGTGATACTTAACGCGCTTTTGTTTCATTCATGAGGGATCAGATTCCCTCCTCACTAACGTAGATAAGAGACAAGAGGGCTTTTACATAGAGGAAACCAAAGCACCGAACTGAATCACCAATGGAATATTACCCTGACGGCAATAGGCAAGTGTCATGTACGCGTGGCTGAGACGATAAGCCGTGGAGATAAATGTCCCCCGCTGTCGTTTAAATGATAAACTGTAGGAATTTGGCTGGAAAGCTGTCACATCGGGATAATCCTGGACCAGGCGCAGAATTCACACGGGGGGCCGCTCGGAGCACAATCAGAGGAAGATTTGTCACCGGGGTTTGAATGAGAAATATTGAGAGTATTAAGAGTTTTATGTCCATTTTCTACACATCAAGCGGTTGTTTTATTCAAGGATTCACTGTTCCTGCTTTGAGGTGGGTGGGTGGTTTGTTTCTTGTCAACATGAGGAGAAGCAGCGGATGGGTGGGGTTTACCACGAATCATGCTGTGCTTCACTTACTAAATAAACCTTTGCTGTAACTCTTTATATTTTGTGATGCTCATTACGTTGTCATATGTGACAAACACTCAATAAAAATGCATAATCGTGAGGATCAATATCTATTTTATACCTATGGAGATGAACTTGAGGAGTTGTTTTTGTACCTCAAACTGCAGAAATTGCAGAAGTAATGTGTGAAAATGTTTAATATTCTATGACGGATTGAAGCATCACTGTTAGCTCAGACTGCACAATTGGCATCTAGCAGTCTTGTCGGAGCCCCTGGATTTAAAGAAAGTTGTGGATGGTTTTGCACAGAAACTGCTGTGGGAGAAAGAGCTGTTTTAAAGTAAGACAGCTCACACTGTTGCTGTGTGTTTATGACAGTTCAATGAGCTTTTCTCAGCCTCTGTGATCAATGCTGCGGTGATAAGTTTGACATGTGGTTGGAGTTTCGGCGTGCGACTCGGTGACAGCTGATAGAAGAGCAGACGGATGAGAGATGCATCACGTTGTTACACTTGTAGTATTTTTCAGAGCAAAATAAGACAAACAGGTGTGCAGACTCTCTTTTCATGATCCTGTGTGGCCAATAAATAATTCTCGTTAAAATCTGTCGGACAGTTTCTGATGAGAGGACTTTTTTTTAATACTTTGCAGGCATTTGAGGTTTTTTTGCATCAAGCATATGTCTGATATTTAGTATAGTTTCATTGCAAACAACAGTAAATGTATGCTAATATTACTAACATGCAAAATATGGAGGCTCTAATACTATTTTAACCAGAACTGCCTGTTGGTAGTTTGAGACAAACTCCCTGTTCTTTCCTCACTACTCGCAAGAGGCAAATTTTGTGTAGCCTTGTTAGCATTATTTATGCTACCAGCTGCCACTCCATGTTGGCTGCTATGAGCTTCAGGAGGTATAAAAATGTGGAGTGCCATAAAAAAAGAATGGAAATGTGAAGAGTGCTCATGCAAATTCACATCTAAAAAGTAGTTTTTACTAGCTTCTAGCAAGTTGTTTAATTTCTAAGTACTGCAAGTGTCCTGTAGACTTTCATGACATCTTGGTATTGTTTTGGTCTCCTGATGGTCGTGAATCTTGGACTGTATACTCGTTAATATATTACATATATCGACTGGAACGCTGTATATTAATACTGTATACATATTTACAAAGGTATATGAAGAAAAAATACTTAAAAAAACATGAATAAGTACAAATAAGATTGTATTTGAAATTCAAAATAATGTTTTCTGAAATATATGCAGTATATCCAATGAGCTGGAGGATGAGGATAGTATGCCTATTTTAATCATTCCTCATTCCTGCTCCATGCAGTTTCAGCTCAACTGCTCCCCTGACTCTCCATGATATTTATTTTACCATAATCCAAATAAACATATGGGCCTCTGCGCACCGCGATTTCAGCACAGGAGAACCTTCATAATGTAGATTTGTATCACCAAATCCACGTGTCGGCTGCTGCCAGGTATTAACCTTTTAACTTTATCCCTTCTCCTCAGTCTGGCCTGTCCTCTCCATCCTACATTTCCATGCCTGAGGTGGCTCTGAAAGCCGAAATCCAGATTGTAGCTTTTACCCAAATTCACTGGTCAGCCTCTCTCCTGTAAAACCGTCCTGGTGTTTGGCACAATCACCGAGGTTTGGGCGAAGTTAACGGTGAAGGAAAGTGGCTTCTCAGGCTGTAAATTGGCAGTAGTTAGTGCAAATGAAGCAGTAATAACTAGGCAAATGTTCTTTATTGTGGTTATTTTTTTCTGTGATTATGCAGTTACCTCCAAATTGCAGCGGCATGATTACCCATAATCACATTGTGGTGCATTCTTGCAGGTATATGCAGTTTTTTGTTTTTTTTTTTAACAGTCTTCATATTCCTCATTATTTGTGTTCCTAATGCATGTGTGCTGTCACTGAGTGGTGTACATATATGTGAATAAAGGGGAGGAAACAAGAGAGATCACTAATGAGCTCCTTGGTTACCACAAGAATTACCATGACAACCAATAAAGAACAAAGCGTGGCCACATCACAGACCTCGAATGTAATTGGATACAAGTTCTGCAAGGTGGTCATTAAAATCTGATTGCTCGGTTTAAAATACCTGTACCTGTGCAAACTGAGCTGCTGTACACAATGAAACTAATTGCACATAAATGCTTCATAAAAAATGCTGGTTCTTCAGCTCCTAATTATAGAGTGGAAGTTTTGGTGCAGCAGGTGCTATTGTCATACAAGGAATTTATTGTTTCAGCTGACTGCATTCACCAGCGACACTGATTGGATGTCCACATAAAATAACGGGAATTTTTTTCCAAATTGCACTGAAAAAACGTAAAAATGCATGTGAGTTAAAATCAAATAATTGTTATAATAATTGTCGTGTAGTAACTTTTTGCTACTTTTCCAGTGCAATGCAATGACATGCACTTAATTCAACATATGCACGCAAGTGAAGTCATAATTTAAAGGAATATCCATTTGTAATTGATTATGTAGTATGCATTTTAAGGAAGTAGTTCCATTTTGCAGCATTATGACGTCTTAAGTCACACGAAACATCACAATATTGTCAACCTGCCTTCAAATGCCTCGCGCCAGACTTGACCAGACATTAATAGTCGGCCTTAACCGAAGCGTGGGAGCAGAAAACACTCAACTCGGCTGGAAACAGGCCTCATTTGACTTTATTCTGCGACTTCACAGCAGCATAGCATTAACTTGTGCTGTCTGAGCAGGAAATATTAGCATTAAAAGGAATTCTTCTGTTGTAGCTAATGAAAAAACATAAAGCCACCCACCTTCTCTGGCACATAGAGGTAACATTTATTTGATAGCATCAGTCAGGTTTGCAAACCATTCCTCCTCCAAGGTTTCTTTCTGAATTATATAACTACAATATTACTCTGACATTTATTCTTGTCAGGCAAGTGAAACCATAACTGCGCTGTTTTTTTATCATTGACTTGGAAGTAAACTGTGCAAGTAAACGTGTGTGGTTGTATTTGTTTGCTTTGGTTACACCGGTGACTCAGCAGCGAATCCCACGTCTCACCAACTGTTTGGGCAGGAAAACACGAGGAACCAGAGGAACCTCCGAAGAACCATGAAGCCGCTGTGTGTAGTGTAGCAGCATCATTGTGCTCTGGAGCTTCAGTGTTTTTATGGACAGTTTTCTCTTCCTCATGTGTGAGAGTGAAGGTTTTTTAGCCCAAACTATTACCTAAACTCGGCCACTTGCAGTATTTCTGAAGTTTTTGGCACTTATGCGTAAAAAATTGTTAATCGAGAACGTTGCAGATTAATTTTCTGTCAATTGACTAATCAATTCTGTTCCACTTAGATTGAATTCTTTAATTACTCTGTGCCATTTATAGTCCCAGTGTGATAAGATGTAATTCAATGAAGACCCCCAGTGCAGATTAGAAAATTATATTGTTGATATGGTCAAATTAAATGTGCAGAAAATATATCTTATTGCTTACTTTTATTAAGTGAAGAGTTAGATAAATTCTACATAAAGTACCCTTAAAATTCATAAAGAAAAGCGGTGTAGTTACAGTTTTAAACAACAGCTCACTGGTAAATGCAAATAGATTTAGTTTTGTGAATGAAATGTGTGATTGTTTTGTTTGAATGGTTTAATTTATGCTTGCAGTTTGACTCAGAAGAGGAAAAAACCTCAAATTATTTATGCAAAATCACCACCGTTCCTGTTAATCTTCACTTGTACTGTCCAATATATTAAAAAAGTCTGTAAAATAAGATAAAAAAGATTGTAGCAGGATTATTATTTCATGTTTTAACAGCAGTAGTAACAAAAGTACCAAATCTTTTTGCTTTGTCTTCCTCCTCTCTGTCTCCTCGTCTTTTAGGACGGCACTCCGCTGAACTTGAGCTTCGTCCCTCTGGACATCAAACTAACCAACTGGGACGACCTGCCCGAGGCCTTCAGCCGACGCCGGGAAAATCGAATCCAGGTCTGCCCTTCCCGCCAGGCTGTGTGTGTGTTTGTGTGTGTGCATGTGTGTCACCTGCATGTACAACGGTCTTGGTAGTTGTGTTTCGGCGTGTGTGTGTGGACTGAAGCGTTCACACGAGGGAGATGCACCTGCCTAATGTGTCATTACTGCAAAAATCGCCTTAAAGGGGAATTCCACTGGAGTTGACTTTCCGGTTGTAAAATGTTCCAGCAGTTCTTTCTCTGATTGATTGGAAAGACAAGAAAAACTCGACCATATGACTTTACACAATCCTCAGGATGACTGAAACTTCCACACACAAGCTCAAGAGTGTAGTTCAAAGTTTTTCAGCGAGTAAGCCCATCGGCTGATTTAAGGATGACCTTAATTTTAGACTAAGATAATTTAGTTTGATATGACAGTCGGTAGGGCTATCTCCCCAATTCCACTGACCCAATGAAGATGAGGCGCGAGGCTGTGAGGGGGTTATTAAACAGATATCAGATGTGTGTGTCGCTGCCATGTGAAACTAATGACACCACTGATCATCGCGATGAAGAGCAGCAGCAGCGTGGCATCGGGAGCCAGACAGATAGGAGGGAGTGTGGACGCCCACTTCCACCACTGCAGCGCCTAAAGGGAGAAAGGGGAGGAGGGGTCAGTGGGATGATGGAGAGAGGATATAAGAGAAGGGGCGGTTTGGGGGTTTTGGGCTGCCAAGGAGACCAGCGAAAGAGAAAGTGCCGTTTTATGAGGGTTGTTAAAGGAGACGGATCATCGCCTGAAACAACCCGGCACGTCTACCAGCTAATATTAAATCCTGCAATCTGCCGCGGCAGTAACACAGCCACTGACAGACGGCCCACCTGTCGGCTTGTTTATGTTGGTTTGTAAAAACGAAGGCGTGAGTTGCATCCATCCTTTGACCGTTTATTTATGCCCTGTTACACTCCAATTGTCCATCAAAATCGATACAAAAGCAAGCAGTTAAATGTGGGCAGCAGTGCAGCTCGGACATGGAGGCAGCGGCTTGTAAACTCACCTACCCTCAACGCATCTGAAGACAGGCTGCCCAAACAAACATTTTTCAAAAGAATTAATGAAAATCTTTAAAAAAAACTGTTATTTTATGGAAATAGTTACTTTAACTCTTTGAATAGTTGTGCAGAAAGCGTAAGTTTAAGAACTGTTGAGGCATTTACGTTTTTGGGGAAAGTTTCGAGTCTGCACTTTTTTAGAAAATGGAAAAGATGAGCCTTCGTTCAGTCTCAGTCTCTCTGCTGTGTTTAATTTAAGCACCTCACTTCTTCAACATCTTTTTAGAAAGGGCACGGACCCTCAGTCTTGCCTACATAACCTCATGGACCCTCCTCTGGTGAGTCCTTGAGACCGATGCAGTGGATGACTGCACGAAGGCCGATGTCCCTTTTCTTGGACAGCACTGACTTAAATATTAAATATTAAATTATTCAAAGTAGAAAAACTACTTCAAACTTTCTGCATTATCTCTCAAAGAGTTGAACTTCATGTGAATGTACTTGATTTTTCTTTAAAAATAAACTACGGAGGCTCCTAAAGAGCTAAGCTAGGTGATGCTAAAGCAGTTTTAGCAGAACTGTGGGTCTTTTTTTCAGTGAAGGAAAAGCAAATGAGAGTGCTGAAGACGTTTTCTCTCGTCTGCTGACTGTCTTCAAAAAGAGTTTTTCTCTCTTACAAGATCATCTGATTAGTCCACACGATTGGTGGAAGTTATCCTGTGACAGACAAACCGTTCATCCAATCACCAGTTCATCACCAGCCAAGCAATTTTTTGAAAATGTTTGCCCTTTTTCAAACAGTTTCCATGGATGATTTCCCAGATGGTTCTGTGTAACAAACCATCTGGCGTGTCAGGTCGGCAAAATAGGGCCTTTCAAGGAAATGAAGTATAAAAAAATGCATTTCTGAGAGGATGATTTTAATTATAAGCTTACATTTAGTACATTTTGTTCATTTTCATCTTCTTTATTCTGTACCTGTGCTTCTCACAGGTAAGACTGGCATGACTCGGCACTGCAGTTTACAGCAAAAGTTACTTAAATGGGAGTGAAGCTGCTTAATCCACATTTGGTGCTGTAATAAGTATATTTGATAGCAGGAATATGAATGTGTTTTTGAGTTGAAATAAGTAGTGTGTGTTCATGATAAAAAAGTGCAACAGTGTGTTTAAAATGAAATAGTTTTGAGGCAACATTGGATCTTTATGGCCCAGAGGAATAAGATAAAACCTGTACAGACTTTGGATTCACACAGTGTGTCTTTTGGATCAATTCATTGTTTGTTTGGGTCTCGTCATATTTATTTTCTTCTTAAAAAACCAACACAAAATAACACCGGCTTTGTCTTTTAAAGAGACAAAAACCTCGTTAACATACAACTTTGTCCTGCCTCACAGTTATAAATCACAGCCCTCCCAGTTTCCACCCACACAGTGTCTGATACTCACTCATTAACCCATCTGACCTTTGGAGAAGCTGGAAGCTGGAAACACCATCCCACTCTTCCTCCTCAGTCATGCCTTTTGACATCTGATTCAACTCTTTGACTCTCCGCTAACCTTTGATGACCTTGTGAAGCAGTTTCCATCTCAGGATATTTTCCAAAGCTTCTCTGAAGTCTTCATCTGTACCCCTGTCAGGAGTTTTTTTTAGATAATCGTGTCTGTAGAGCAGGGTTTCCTCGATCAGTCGTTACATTACATTCATCCTAACAGCACAACTTTGACCCCTGATCTCAAGCGAACACCAGCTGACTTCCAAGAGCTTTCATTGGAATATCTGCCTCGAGCGAGCTGCTCTAATCTCAGACTACAGCTGGGCGATAATTCAGTGTCATCATTTATCAAAACTTTGTTTCTATTGTCCAAATTAATGACTCCAAGGGGGGCTATAATTAACCCCATGCAAGTACTGCAGCCCCCTTTGTGTGCATGAGCCTGAATGACACATCTACTGTTTTTTATTTTATTCTGTATTTTTTATAGTGTTTTCATTTCTTTTTAGCAGTTATGGCAGCAAAGAAAGACCATAATAGTTTTAAGCTTTTAATAAATAAACACCTTAATTATAAAATTTAAACAGTAATGTCAAAAACTAATTGCATTAACTTAATTTTTTTAATTTATTTTATTTCTCAATATCATCCATCAGCATTTTCAGGTCAAGGCTGAATCAAGTCTCTTTATCCTGTTGAAAAATGTTTCTTTTTTTTACATGTGATGTTGATCTGCTGCTTTTTAACATTTACTTTTAATTTTACGGTAAGAAATATTTCTGTTTAGAAATATACAATTCAACTCGCTAGAGCACCAAACAAAGAAGGTCTGGGTGTGAAACTCTCTGTATAATGCATATTGAGTTTCATCTTCACACAAATAATCTTTTTGTGAGGGGGTATCATCCATGGAAAAAACACTCCTCCAGTGTAATATACGTAGGTAAATTGCCCATTAGGCCTTGGTGCTTGGTGTGCTATTTGTTATTTTGCCAAAGGATTTTCTTTGAATCCTTGACTTGGCTGAAAGCATATACAGCTCTCTCTTGGTTTGATGGGTTTTATTCAGCTATCTCAAAAAAAAAACCCCATCTCCTTGTGTGTTTTTTCGTGTGTATGTGTGCTCTTGCAGGTCTGGATTGTTTGTTTTCAGCTCGAGTGTATCGTTCAAAATTGAAAAACTAAGAAAATGTTTTGCCCTTAAAACGGCTCCAATATCCAAACCATCAATTTGTGTCGAAGATGAAGACTCTGGTGCTTTCGCTTTCATCTTGAAATTGAATATGAAGTGAGGTGTCGTGTCCCCCCGCCCCCCTGCAGGTACTGAGGTTCGTTCAGGAGTGGAGCAGCCTCACAGCCATGAAGAAGAAACTGCTCCGACGCAGCAACCTCCTCTTCCACAGCCCCACTTCTGGCCTGCAGCAGCTGGCCGCCGCCCAGCGCCCTCACTCGTGCACCAAGAGGTCAGATTGTAGCTGGAAATATGTTCTTGAAGGAAACATGACTTTAGCTATGACTTTCAAAAAACCAAGCTGCTGTTAAAAATTCAGGTAGTGCTGAACATGTTTTCGGTCAAACAAAGCTTAGAAACCTTAACTAGTCAGGACAAACCTGTCAGATTTGTTGCAGAGGTGTTCATGGTACCTTGGTAAAAACAGTGCTCACTGTCAGAGTTTGGACATATGGTGTATTTGTTAGCTTTTCAGAAACAATAAAAAAACAAAACAAAAAAACAAAAAAAGGACCAAAAATAATTAAAACTTTGGGTTTTTCTGCTCTCATGCATCTAGCTTACAAGCTAACTACTCACAACAGTAAGCAAGTATTCCTGCAAAGGCCAAGTAGCACATAAATAACCAACTATATTAATTTGAAGGCTACATTTTGTACTAATCAAAGCCCCTTTGCAACTTGTGCATCCACTGTGTAGCATTTCCTCACTAGATGAAGAGTTTTAGCAGCTCTGTCCTGCTATTCAGTGAATCTCTGACCATAATAATGTTCTATAAAATAAATTTCTGGCTATTATTTAACACTGTATCTCAGGAACCAAAGAGGAGATTGTGACCAGATTTCACATTTTCATCAGATATTGAATTGTTGACTCTCATCGTGGCTGCCAACCCTGTTTACATCTTCTGTGCTGCCGGGTTGGAGATGCATCTGAAGCATCCATGTTTTAGAATTTGCAGCCTCTTTGCAGCAACATTCATATCTGAAACACTGTCATCGCCACAAGCTCACTGGTTTAACTAATATTGAGCTTTGGGTTATTTTTGTTGCACCAGATGATGAAGCTCTTTATTAGTCTTCTGTGCTCCTCTGTAAAAATAGTCTCTCATTGAAGAATAACAGGAAATTGCTCTCTCAAAGCAGACATGTTGTTAATGTAATATAAGAATTTGCTTCAATTTCACACATACAAAAATATCAGTTAATACTTTTTATTAATTCCTGAAAAGCCTTTGCTATATTTAATATATGAATCTGAGCAGATATGGATGTAACTGTAATGTGACTATTCGACGGAGGCGCTGATTTTCTACAAAATTATAAAGAATAACCAGCTCAGTGCTGCACCACAGGAATCAATGGTGTTACATTAAAAAGTCAGAATTCCTGGAGTGAAATTTTAACTTAATAAGCAAGCGAGCTACGACTGATAAAATGTGCTTGACATCTTTTTGGATGACCCAGACGATGGCTATCTCCAAAATGAAGGACCAATTTTTTATATTAAGTGAAGATTTTGAGAAATAAATCTTCAGTTATCTTTGTAAATAAATCTGTAAACTGTAGGAAGAGAAGAACTGATTATTTTCCCCCTCTAAGTCAGTCAGTCGGTAAGGAATAATATGAACCTTGCACCCCCACCGTGCTAGTTAGTGTACATTTAAAAATGGTGGAAGTAGTGAGATGTATCAGTTCCCAGCGTTATGTCAGAAACTGAGAAGCAACGTTGGAGATTTCACAGAAAAACGAGCAGATTTGTAAATGCTAACTGCCCCAGGCGTCATGGAAGGCTGTACACTATTTGTGTGAGTGTGCACGTGTGTGTGTGGGTGTATCAAAGGGTGTCAGCTGAGGCATAAGAGAGGAAGGGATGAGCACTGTGTATGTGTACATGTGTGTTTTTTGACAAACAAGCATTGTTGCTGGCACACTAATTACAGCTGGCAAGGAAAGAGGCAGGGAGAGTTTGCCAATTACAGGGTAGACTCGCGCATGTGTGTGTGAGTGTGTGTGAGAGAGTGTTTCTCAACCGGGGAACGTGTTTGGGTGCATGAACCTAATCAAGGTGTGAGTAGGAGGCAATTGGCCCGGCTTGATTTGATACCTGTTTGATTTATTCACTAATCAGAACCAATCAAGCTCCAGCTTCGGCTCAGCGGGACGATGGCGGCTCAACTTCCCAGCACTGAGACGCTCAGTTTTCAACTACTTCAAACTTAATACACTTTGCCTGGGTTTCCTGCTCTGCGGATATTTTTGTCATAAGTCACTCGTGGTGACTCGCAGTGATTTATAGACAAGTAAAAATGATTTTTAATCCGTTTTGCATCCTGCCTAAGTAAGCTTTATTGCTGAAATGTCTGCCAACATTATCGCTATAAATGGCGTTTTGTGTCTATAATGTGTCATTGTTAGAAAATAGAAATGTACATGAATATTTTTTTTAGGTATAAATGCTTACAAATGTTATTCCCAGTCGTAGTTAATGAATTTGGTTGCTAAGAAACAGTAGCAGTGTTAGGTAAGATTTAATTAATGATTTAATGCATTAACCGTCGTCCAGGCAAAGATTTGTCATCGCTAATTTTTTAATGGTTGTATTTTATTAAGTCAATCAAAACTGGATTCAAAATATTCAAAATAAGACTGTTAAGTTAAAAAAAAAGATATATAAGAAATATTATTCTATTTATACGCAGTACATAGTCATATACAAAATTTAGGGAGGATATTATTTGCCTTTATTGCTGTAAAGAAAAACAGTTATATTGAATTGTACGACATTAGGCTGTAATGTGCAGATCAGATTGCATCTCATCTTTAAAAAACATTAATTCTGAAAACATTCACTTCAGTTTGTATACAGTATTTCAAAAAATGGAAAATGGATAAATAACCCGAACATTTGGCTCAGACGGAAGCTGCAGTAACAACATGATGCCAAAATTGGTCTACATAATCAGTTTCGTCCTGTGAAAGTTTAGGGACTTGTGAGAGTGAAATTTTAAAAAGGACTGGTCAAAATTGAGGCAGCAGACAGATACAGTATATAACTCTGACTTTTAGCCCCCAAACACAGCAAAAGCAAAACCATTTGATCCTACACTTCCCATAATGGAACTTGAAAGCGTCTTTCATTAGAAACTCCCTGCCTGATAAACACCCACATCCCTCCACACCTCCAGTTTGTCACAGTTATGAAGTCTGAGGCCGAAAAAACTGAGAAAAGATGGGGTTACTTTTTCATATTTTACAAAACTCCCCCACAGAAAACATTATACGACAGTTTTTGTTTTCACAGGATAAACTAACACCCTGAACTTCATGTGTAAATCAGCAGGATGCCATTTTAATGTAATAATCCTTTTCTGTTTCCATCTTATCGCCAATTTTTCACTATTTTTGGTCAGAATTTTTAATTGCATGCATTTGCATTCTGAAGTTTGCCTCTCCAGTTGTGATTGTAATTGTTACTGGGGAAGTTTGCCTTTCTGGTTGAGTTCACACGTCTTAAATCTGAAGAATTAAAGCCTTAAATGCAGCATTTTTTGAGTCATCATAAATATATACATAGATCATTATGTTAATCTGTAGTTTTACCTGTCTATTAGAACGTTGGTCAAACAATTACATTTAAAATTTTAGCTGCATGTTTGCTCCTCAGTTGCAGTGCATGTCATTTCAAATAAGCCAATCGGGAGTTTCTTTTGTCCAAAATCGAATAGACTGTTGCTGTCGCAGCCGTGTCACACTGAGGCCAGCGGAGGATAGCAGCAATCAGTCAAAGCAGCTTCGGATGGGTCAGACCTGAGCGTTGGCTTGTTAGTTTGATTTCACACAGCGGAGCTCGGTCTGGCCCTGGAGCCGAACCACAGGCCGGTCTGGGAGGAGCTGGGCTGCTGTCTGCAGCTCTGCAGCTCTGCAGGTATGCTGTCAGCAACCCGCTGCCACCACAGACCAGCAACAGCACTCCTGCAGCTGTGCATCAAATGGCTACCAGCAGAAAACCATGTCCACATAATCCAATGAAAACAGAGCAAACTGCTGCGAGACCCGCTGCAACCATCACACGCCTGTGTAACATGTTTACATTTACTGTAGCTGTCAAAAACACAGACACTTATCTTAAAGGCACAGTTTGACACTTTTTGGACCACAGTTTTTCTCTTCTCGCTGTGTGTTAGATGAAAAAGATTGACACCACTGTCAAGTCTGAGCGGTAAATATGAAGTTACCAACAACAGCCAGCCGGTAACCAAGCAACAGGCAGAGACTTTGAGAAATCGCTGCTCCTGTCCAATTTCATCTCCACATTCAACAGCAGTGGATTCTGAATTCACACTTCGATTTTTAAGAAACTGAATGGAAAAGATACAGCAGAGTGAATACTGAGCTGTAGAGATGCAGGCATTAAATTATTTTACCTTTGGACAAAGACAGTCTGGATGTTAGCCTCCACCTCCATATTTATGCTAAGCTACGTTAGCTGGATGCTTGCTTAAGCCTCTTGCAGAAAAATAGCATCAGTCTTCTTGACTAAGTCCGGTAAGAAAGTGAAAAAGTGTAATTTTACATTCATTTGTGCTTCTTCCTCACTGCCTTTATGATGCATTACTGCACTTCTCTGCTCATTACTGCCACCAGCTGTTGGTCAGTGGAACAGTCTGAAACCTGCAGGATTGTGTTTTTCTGTTTGCATTGTGCAGCATAAAACCACTGGTGAAAACACTGCTCTATAGCACTCATAGTGGTCAGAAACATGTAATGCAGAAGGAGCAGCAGTCAGAATTATTGTCCAAGCATCTAGCTGCATAAAAACATGCAAACACACACACACACATACACACACACATACACGTTCACACTCTCCCAGAAGCGCAGTTGGATTCCAGTTTAGTGTAAGGTATCTCGTTTTATCCAGCCTCTGTGCTGGGACTGTTTGAAGCAAAGGAAGCTCATGTGTTTGATGGAGACTTACCTTCTTCCTCATCTCCCCTCAGCTTCCACAGAAACTTCTCCTCTTTGATGTGTCTCCCTCCTCCACTCTCTGCCTCCTGTCATCCATCTTTCCTTTATTTTTTTTTTACTTTCCATCTCCCTCTCAAAGGAAGTATTCTGTCCAGATGGAGGTGGAGGAAATGCATAAAAACGTCCCTGCATAGCCTGCAGGGCCGAGAAAAAATACGAAAAGTGTAGTTTTACTGTGGCAACAAGACCCTTGTTTAAATAGCAGGGGGTTCATGGAGGCAAGTATTTCAGGATTGAAACATCATCGAGTAGCCATTCAAGTAGAGTTTAATAACACATTCATACTTTCAAACTTATAGAATAGAATAGAATGCCTTTATTGTCACTATATACATGTACAATGAGATTAAGAGCATCTCCATCAGTGCAAACCTATACATAGAATAAAAAAGACACAAAAAAGGAAATAAATAAGATAAAAAATAGGTTATATATACAGTATGAAATTGCATTTGTTTTTGTGTGAAAGGACTGTAATAAACATTCGATAGTTGATTCACTGGGAGAATATTGGTGGCCAGTACTGGACACAAACACCAACACACAAACACAAAAACACACATTATAAATATATATATATGACTGAAACATCAAATTTTATCTCTGCATATCAACAGCCACTCTGGAAGATGTAATATGGTTTTAATTTAAAGAGCCAAAACAGTTTAACTGTGTAGTTTGTTAAACAGAATTTAATTTTCTGTTTCTCTTATGGGTGTTGTAGCCGTTCCAATTATTGATTTGATCTCAAACGTGGCAGCGCTAAGGTTTCTCTGCCAACAATAAAGTTTCATCAGACAAGTTCAAAAAAGTTTGACAGTTAACAAAACCTTTAAAATACTCATGTTTAAAATAGAATATACCACATACATAGCTGCAAAGTGGCTGTCTTTCTCTCTATACATTTTTTTCTCACCTTGTCCTCATTTTTAAAGCTGCCAGCTATCTTTTCACCTCTTTAAAACTTTTGCTCATTATTTGCACCCTCCATAATTTACTGGTACATTTACTGCCTCTATCTCCATGTTTGTTACTTGTACAAGCAGCTAGTTGTTTATTTATATCACAGATTGTTCTCAATGTAATTCATTTCATCATAAAAATCTCCAGAGGACCTAACAGATTGTGGACATATGGACGATCCCGTCTTTAACATTTCCCCCGTCTTTAACATTTCCCCCGTCCTTAAAAGTAAAAATATCCTTTGTTATATTAGTGCCTTGTTGGCTGGTGAAGATGTAGCTGGTTCACTTTCCAGAGTCAGCAAACATCCACCCACCAAAGTGTCTTTGAGCAAGACACTGAGTCTCTACCAGCTGCAGGACTTGTGTTTAGTCGAACAGTCTGGCCTCTGACCTCCTTGTAGAGAAGGAAACAGAAAGGATAATTGCTCTACGGGGACCATTATAGTGTTGTATCATCCCACTGTTGAAAGCCTTAATGTTACCTGGGGACATTTGGAGATTGGTCACTTTTCTCTCAAGACCACAGCAATTTTCTTCCACCCAGAACAAACAAGTCAGTAATTTTTTTTTTCCCCCTCCTCTCCAACTCCTCATCACCTGTATTCTGTGTCAACTCTGACATCCTGGGGGTCATTTTAATCCTGACCAGATTGACATGTAGTGTTTCATGCAATTTCCAACTTGCACACCTAGCATCTGTATTACAAGGGCCATAAAAACCAGTGGCGGTGCAGATGGATTAGATTAGATGATTGACGATCCCTGTGGGGAAATTAGATTGCTGCAGCAGCAATAGTAATAGGATTCTGCAGGGGGAAGAGGACAAACAAAATATAAGCGCACAAATAGAATAGAAAATAAATGAAAGTAAGGATTTGTGCATTTAAGCACAGTTCTGATGCCAAGAAAAATATAAATGTGCATCTGGCATTGCACTGAGGCGGTTTGTAGAGTTTGCCAGCACTGTGGGTGATGGTGTGTGTTACATTTATGTGGGTGAGTCCCACGATTATTCCAGTCTGGACCAGATGACTGAGATTACAGATATGCTTGAGTAACATCAAATTTTTCCCATCTTCCCTGGTACTAACGCTGCCCAGAGAGAGTTTATGAATCCATCTACTTGCGCCTACTCCCCCATATTCTACATGTGAATCAGCTCTTTATATCAGGCTCTCTGGTTATATAACAAATCCTCCAGTCCTTCACAGGCCATTATCCCATTTTTACAGGTACCTCAGTAAAGAAGAGGTGGCCCAGGCCTCCCTGAACAAGGCTCAGCAGGAGAGAGGCAGCGTCCGACTGGTCACCAAGGAAAACTTCTTTTCGAAGAGGAGGTCTGCCACTTCACAAACACCACCTGCTTCAGAGAGGTAGGTTTAAGGGACAGATATGTGGGCGGATGTTCGGGGCAGGAGAGGTCAAGCTGTCCTCAGGTCTTTAAAAGTCTGTAAAAATACTTTCAAGGCTTGCAGTTTTTTTTTTAAAGCAGTGAAGAACACAGTATTACATTTCAAAATAAACTGCAGATGTAGCTGGTAGCTTCGCATTTGCTTGACACTGTGTTTGTTTATTTGTATGGTTTATTAAGAGGGAAAAAATCACTTAAGGCACTTAAGTTAGACAAAATGTTCTGTCTTATTTGTGGTTTTTAAAGATGAGTTTTATGGTCTGTGCATGAAGGTGATGTTTCATCATGTGGCTTCCTCTTTGGGATTTGGTGTATTTTCATTTTCCTTCCTTTAGCTGTCTCCATGGAGATCTGTATTTGTCTTGTGGGAGAGGCACAAAGGCCCGCTGAGTGTGTTAGTACAGTAAATATAGACCATAATACAATCTACTGGGTGAGATGCAACGGCCAGCTCACTCCAGGAGGGAGAATCACCATGGAAACCTGCACAAAACAGACACTTTTTCCTTACATGTACACAGGAACTGGTGTTACATACAAAATGCCTGAGGTACTCTATGAAGTGTGTTGGAGGTCTGCTGTGCAGGATTTAGTAGCATCTAGCGGTGAGGTAGCAGATTGCAACCAACTTAATACTCCTTCACTCATCCTCCCATTTAAAGCGAGTAGGCGAATCTATCGTGGCTCCTAAAATGTTGTTTGTCCATGTGAGGCTACTGTAGTTACATGTCGCTGCAACATGGCGGACTTAGTGGTCAAAGTCTGATGGGAACTGTAGTTTTGTGAACCTCTTGCATGATTTGCACATGTTGTTTCTTCCTTATGCATTTTAAACAAACTAATTATGTTTTTTAATGACAAAACATGGGTAATGGTTAGCTAACATTGCTATCTAGCTAACATGCTAATAGCAAGCGGCGACAAAATCTGATAAAGTAGCAAGATTCGAGTTTGCTCTCAATCACTAAAACCATTTTTTAGCTTTTTGTATTTTAAAAATTACAGGCAATATAGATTGTTTAGTACTTCATGTTTCACCATCATTACTGCTGAAGTTTTCCAGATCTGTTTCCATCTTATGATGCTAATCTGTTTCTTTCTGATCTACTTCATGAAAGTTTGTCTACACCACATCAATCCAATCAAAGGAAGAGTTTGACATTTTGGAGCAAACGCTTATTCACTTTTAGACCAACAAAAATGTCCAAGTGATAAGCTTATTTCCTAAAATGTCAAATTATTCTTTCAAAGTGACAATTTGTTAAAGTTAGATGAGAATGTCATAACTACTCTTATGTTCTGCATTAATTTGAGCCAGGAGCTAAGAGGCCATTAGCTTAGAAGGGGAAAATATACAAAACATACAAAATTTTTATATCCATTTTAAAATGGGAAAATATTGAAACTTTTAAACATTTCCTGCAAGAAATTTCCTGTTATGTCTAAACACAAGCAGCCAACCACATCTAAATTCCTTAAATTGGCAGAAAATATAATTAAAATCATCAAATTGACACAGAAACATATCAGCTCTGAATATTCAGCTGTAGTGGTGCCATGTGGCATCAATCACAGTCATTTGCTTTCATACCACTAATATTAAAGCTAAGATGCAGTGTATTTTCCCATTGCGTTGTGGTCGCCTGGCTGTCCACAGGAAGCGACAAATTAAAAATTGTAAAACAGACATCAGCCTCCTGATTAACAGTGAGCAAGCACTCCATGGATTGACAGCTGGGCTCACCAACGTCAGATCTTTCATCCTCTCTCGTGCCTTTGGTTTCCTCCGGTATGAAGCATCGGGGATCAGCTCGGCGGTAAACATTAGCAGGCTGCGTGCCGTTTGCTAAAGGCATGTTGCGTGATTTCTGGGGTTTGAAGTATGAGTTTTCTCCGAGTTACCTCATGCTGCAATGTCGAGCTGCCAACATGCTTGCCTGCTTTGTGCATATATGAATTCTAAATTACCTTGAAGCTAAATGCAAAGAACGTATAGTAATAATTAAATTATGTTGCTGTTATTATTGCAACACAACACAAACGCATTCTATAGTATCTGTTTGATTTCTCTTGATTCGATCACATTTTTCTAGCAAATGCACTTGACATTGTAAGTAACTAGAAAACCTTTTATATCTGGGTTATTTTTTTTCCATTTCCGAAGTACCATGTTTTCACCATACTAAGTTTGAGAACACCAGTAAAAAGTCTATTTCTGTCTCTCTTTCATCCACTAGATGTTGCTGGCACAGCATTCCTCTCTTGGTAATTCCAATTTCTGGTATCTTCTCAACTTTGAAGCAGCAAGGTTCCTTTTTTTAGCGAGTTTTTTCTTCTCCATTTCAATGATTAAATCTTTCTCTGTAGTTCTCTGTCTCTCTGGCTGTTTGTTCCTCTCTCTGTCTGTCTAAATTGTAAACCATGGGGAAAGAGAATTTAGTCCATCTGTCCCCTCTAACGTGGCTCTAGCACCCTGCTGGGACAACATGGCAAAAGCCCAACACTCGCCGTCTTCTGCCAAACAAACAGGCATGCACATACACATACTTGAAATATTCTGCAGATATATAACCATCTTGTGCGTACACACATTGTATGCAGACATTTCCGGCACACACACACACACACACACACACACACACACACCAGCCATATGTCCATCAGTTCTGCATCTGCAAAGCAAGCAGAGATATTTTTTATTGGATGTTTCCACTGAATTATGGTCGCTGTTGTACTGATGTTAAAAAGAAACGAGCTGCATGTTGTTTTTGTGTCTGTCATGTTGGTCAAGGTAACTTCTCTGTGAAGTTTTGTACACAAGGGGAGTTAAAGATCTGCCGCAGCCCTTCTGCCTCAATCAAGACGTATTAAGAAAAGAGATTCATACACAGATGGAATCAATTACTTTAGCGACATTAGCTGCTTTATCTGCCATGACTTCTGACATTGAAAAAACACTATGAATGACTGCATTTAATCACTCTTTGCAACAAATTTATTTCCTTTGCCTTAAACATGTGAAGTTCACATTTTATCATTTTCAAAGTCATATCTCTCTTCACATTATATTTATCGACGTACTTTAAAGCGATAGCAGAGGCTCAATAGAGCTATCATGTATTTACTCTTTTAGAAACAGAGTTTTAAAGGGATGCTTTACCAATTTATTATTGCATTTCCATGAAGTGGGTTTGTTTTTTGTGATTAAAGTCAAAGCAGCACAGACTTATAAAAAAATAGACTTTATTCTGTCTTTACATAGTTTGAAAAACTTCAGCAGACACTTCAGCTGCCTGTGTTTCAGCTCAGGCTGCATCCACAAAACTCGGTTTTTGTTTTTAAATTAGCATTTTATAACTCAAATGACTTTGGCCAAGTTGATTTCTTGACTTGGAAAATGAAAAAACTGATGACAGATATGATTAAATAGAGTTAAAAAAAATAAGATCCAGCTGTTGAACTCTTAACCCCTGCAAAGATGTACCGTATATACGATATTTTTCTCTCTCTGCAGGCAGGACAAGGACTCTGGTGAGAGGGTGGAGGAGAAGCCACCATCAGAGTCCGGCTTCCTGCAGGCGGTGGACAGTGACGGTGTCCCTCTGTGTCTGTACTGCCATCAGGCCTGCTCGACCACCGGCGGGGCCTGGGACACTCGATTCTGCAGCCACAGGTATAGTGAGCAGACTTGTGTCAAATAGCTGATGCATGTAAATCTTAGCACTTCCTGCTTCGAGCACCAGACTGACGGGGTTTACTGTAAAGGAGACAATCTAGGCATTTTTTTGCTAAGATGTCAATCAAAGAAAAGCATATTAGATTAACTTTCAAGTAGTTGAGTCTGTGATTGCTTAAACTTTCCTGAAGTGATTGTCTTCTGTGCCAAAGCCCACCCATCTGGCATCTAAAAATTCAATTATCCTCCAAACTTTAAGAGTTTTTTATGCAAAGTAAACTCAAAAACACAACAGTATAATGTTCTTGCCCTTGTTACTTTACTGACTTTGCATCGTAGAAAGAGTGCCATTTCTCTGATGTTCAGAAAAGATGTTAGACTGTTCTTATCGTTATGATGGTCATATGGTTTCCTGCCATTTTTCTAATTCAAAATTTGCATTATAAACCTACATGTGAGATATATATAAAATTAAAAATGTAAAAAATGCTGCTGATTTATTCCCTGTTAGTAGCTTCACTCCTTCTTGCTCAGTCACTTTGTCATTCTGCGTGAGACGTCAGCTAAATTCTTTTACCTGAAAAAATGCATTTGTGCATCCCTTTAGTCTTACTACCCTTTTAAACTAGAAATTCAATTTTCTCGAGTGTTTTTCAAGGACCACGTTCAGGTCATTCAGTCAAGGTGAGATGCTTCACTCTGCTATAACAGGATGTTATCACACTTCAACACAATGTTATTTCCTTTTAACTTCTTCCAGTACAAAATCAAAAGAAAAAAAAAGCAAAAACAACTCACTTCTGTCCGTGAAAATAAGGAATTTACTCTTTTATTTTCTAGTCCAGATGTATTTATGTTTGCCAACCCATAGGTGTCAGGAGGAGTTTCAGCTGCGCTCCAGCCAGTCGTACATTCGCTCGCGGGTGCTGGAAGTGGAGCAGGGCATCTGTCAGCACTGCGGCCTCCACGCCCACGAGCTGTTCCTGAAGGTCCGTAACGTCCCGCCCTTCCAGCGCAAGGAGATGCTGGAGAGCACTTGGCTAGCCCAGCTGTCAGTCAAACAGGTTCGAAGCAAGTGTTTGGATAACAGATGTTTCAGTGAAAACCAGATATGTTTAGGTTTTTTTTCTTCTCTTGAGCTTAATAAGGTACGACTGTAAACTTCAGCCAAGTTGGCTGATGTGTAAAAATCCATACCTTTATTTTATCCACACTAAGTTTCACAAGGCAGGTGATAAACTTTGCCTTGTAGTTGACATCAATCTACCATCAACAGCTAATTAACAGTAAGATGAAATGTGGCCAAAGGTTCGTTAACATCAGAGTTCATCCTGATGATCACCATGTTCCTAAAGTAGCTCACCGGCTCTAGACAGGACTTGTTACAGTTTCTCGACCACTGTGAGCTCTCCTGCATGCTTGGAAGGGGAGTGTGAGCAGAGGGATAATCAGCTGGTTAAAATCTGCAACTTCACCACTAGATGCCAATTAAAACCTACACACAGGATCTTTAAGGAATCCTCCAAGTTTTTACAAATCCGTCTGAGGTGACTGTGAATGTCTACAGCAACTTAGCCTGCTTACAGTTGGTAACAAGCACCAAACACAGAGCACAGCCGAGGCTAATGGCACTTGTTTTCAGAGATTTAGGTCGGAGTCCGATGTTTTTTTGGCCGGAGGGTTCAGGTCAAATCTGATTGTGGGAAGTAACAACCTCATTAGAGAACCAGTATGAAAAATGCCACAATGTACACATCATGTTAACATCAGCCTGCTGATGTGAGCTAAATAACTGACAAGGAAAGACATTTTTTGTCTGTCGAAGTGCAAAAATAAAAGCAGCATTTTCCATCCGAACCACCTACGCACATATGCACACACACGCACTCACACACACACACAGGTTGATCTGCACTCCAGGGGGGCAGCTCCCAGTAAATGGATTGCTGGGCCCATTGATTTTTTTTCCCAGTGCCAGGCCTCAACCAGTAAGCCTGTTTGATTTGGTTGGCTGTTATCCTGCAAAGCTAGCCCCCCCTCCTCCACACACACACACACACACACACACACACACACACACACACACACACACACACACACACTCTTCCTTATTCACACACGCACACATACGCACTTGGCCCCCCCCCTACCGCCGGCGGCAGCAGCATCAGCGCCGATCGATGCACCGAGCTTTAGAGGAAACAAACTCAGCCACATGATAAGACGCCGCAGCGGTGGAGGAGCCTCAAGATTATAGGCTCATTCTTTGGTTCATACTGGGGGTTCTGGTGTGTGTGTGCTTGTGTGTGTACATGTGCTGATAGGTCTCGATGTATACCTTGGGGTCTTTTGGTGTGTGCGAGTATTTGTATAACAGAATTTGTGCATGTGTGTGTTGGTATGTTGGTGTGGTTTTTTCTGTGCCTGTGAGCAGATTTGTGGTGTGTGTGTTTTAGTGGGGGTCTGGTGCAGCAAGGTGTATGGTGTTGGCACAAAAGCAGGTTGGAGAGTGTGTGTGTGAGTGTGTGTGAGTGTGTGTGAGAAACGTGAACTCTGCCCCTGTGAGCAGGCCTGTTCTTTAAATCTGTTGGGATCAATTCCAGCTCGCTGCCTTAATGTCGACAGAGTAGCACTCAAAGCAGGAAAATGGATTTTTTGCCCTGAACTCTTCCCATCAGGCTTCTCTTTCTCTCTTTCTAATTCTCTCAATCATCTTTTGCTCTTCCACTTGCTCGCTCTGTATTCTCTCTATTAGTCTGTGCTCTTTTATTTCTTCTTACTCCCTCTTTTCGTTTTTTTCTCTATTTATTCCTCCCATAAAAGAATACATTTTGCTCAGATGCACAGCTGCAAAAAATAACATACTGGCACACAGTCCGGGTCATTTTGTTCCCAGTGACGGTGACCACTGGAGCTCAGTAATCTGCTCCTGTAAAGACCTCTGTTAAGCTGCATTCAGGCACAGTGGTGCTTTGAACTAAACGCTCATGTCAGCATGCTAACATGCTCACAATTAAAATGTTAATGTGTAGATGGTAAGCATCGACTTTTTCCATGTTTACTCTATTGGTTAGGCATGTTAGCATGCTGACATGTGTGCAGTAGTGATGCTAATATACTCGTGTTTGCCAGAAAATTTCCATCATGTTCATTTTATATGCTAACAAGCTAACATTAGGGGATTGGTACTAAACACAAGGCAATGAGGTTCAGTAAATGAGGTTGCTAGCAACTTTACTACAAGCCCATAAGTTCTGACTTACAGGAAAATATGAAAATGCTAAAATATATTCTGTGTTTTTTTGCAACATTAGTTATTAATCTGTGTTATTAGGTTATGTCAAACATGTTTATGATCTTATATGATCTCATGCCAAATAAACTGAAGGTTCATGCTGTTTTTTTCAGTGAGGAGAAAAATCTTCTACTTAAGCTAATTTAAAAACCCAATAATTATCTGATACATGTTATGTCACAAAGCTGCAAACACCTCTTGAAAACATTTAGGAGGTATTTGTTTTTTACTGGCAGATGATAATATGGTCTTTGTATGTGTTATTCCAAAAAGCCACCAACAGCTTAAAGTGTTATTAATGAATTTAAAGGCATATCCGAGGGTAGCATGGTATTCCCTTCCCTGTGGTTTATTTAACCTCATTTCTGTGTCTGTCAGGCAGATTAACATGAACTCACTGATTAAGTTTCCCTGCAGTTGCCCATTATGTAGGGCAGCCACGTTTGGCCCTTTTTTTATTTTGGCTGTACCTGTTACCTCTGATGGTGATGGATAATAGAAAATCACTTTGACTCTTGCATTAGTTTCAGCATTTTAAGCCTTTATCGGGGGCCGTTTTCTGCCCTTTTCTTTCATTATTTCCTGTTGTAGATTTCTGCCATTTATGTGCCTTGCTTGCTGTCATGTGTACTTCTTGAGAGTTATTTGTTTTTTATCTTCTTTTATTGTAAAGCACATTGCAAAAGTGCCCCCGCGGTGCAGAGATTTGTTTAATATGAATGGTATTGTGTGTGTGTGTGGGTGTGTGTGTGTGGTGAAATAACAATTTCAGTCACTTTAGCTACATGAAGAAAAAGACTAAGCTTTGCTAAAGACATCACATCGGTTGAAAAAATTATCTTTAGCATAGATGGATGGTTTGGGAGGGCGGTGCAATCACAGCTTGATTTTTGGCAATTTAGAGCGATATGAGAAAACATCCAAGGGTAGTCACTGTACCGAGACGCTCACTATTACACTCTGTGTGTGTGTGTGTGTGTGTTTCTAGCTGAACGAGATGATCCGCGCTCCGGTCGAGGGGGATTTCTGGCAGGTTGACCACATCCAGCCGGTCCACAGCGGAGGAGGACAGTGCTCTCTGGACAACCTGCAGACGCTCTGCACCGTCTGCCACAAGGCCGTATGTGCACACTCCGCACCGCTGCACCCGTAACAACTGCAACACCAGCTTTTAGAGCCCAAAGGGCTTAAGGGGCAAAAGCAATTTGTCTAACATTTAAGGTGCACAGTGGCTGGACCTTTTCCTTTATCCCCATATAAAAAGAAAACCTCATCACTCTTGTTGAGGATCACATGTGGTGGCAGTAATGTGATACATGGTCAAACACATTGATCAAAAGTAAAACCATCCCTCACAAAGCTATATATTGCCTGTAATAACATCACATGATGTGGCTGTGTGACATATTGATATATAGCATTTGTTACACAAAGCTATATATCTGTCTCGGGAACATTTTCCTTCATGAGCTTCTTCAGTCTATATTTCATAATCACAGACAATTCGCTTCTTAAAAAAAAAAAAAAACGTTGCTGATTTTAGAGCTGAGGTTTCAAAATAAAATAGAGCTTTTATTGTAACCTAAAATGTGCTTTACTTTCACGCCAGAAAGCATTTTTGTCAGAGTGGGTGTCAGTTCTGAAGGAAACGCTTCATATTTTGACGTATCTAAACTGATGTGGAGAACTGCGCATTCTGATAAGGGGATCCTCTCGCTGTTTATGCCACCACTCAGACACTTTAATCTAGAGATGCTCAATATATTGATCACACTTTTCTCTTCAGTGCAGACTGCAGATTTAACTCTTACATCATGCTTTCTTTTTATTTTTTTTTTTTCCCTCCACAGAAAACGGCTCAGCAAGCCAAAGAACTGAACCAGAGGAGGAAGAACGCTGCAGCCTCCAAGGTTGCGTCAGACATCAGCAGGTTCTTCATCAGGAAATGAAACGGAGGTTTAGTACGAGCTGTATGGGTGTAAAAGATTTCCTGAATCAAATTGAATACTCGCATGAGTGATTTGTAACATCGTGGATGAAGATGCATCCTGATTCTTCAATGACAAAAAACTCACATTTAAGTATCAGATGTGCCTCTCACCCTGACAGATAAGGATGAAAGGCCGGATTTTCCTCCGAATCGCTCAAAGATGCCTACTTTTCCCTCCGCTTCACTTTGCGATGATATCAGCGGTGTCCTGTTGATTTTAGCTGCGGAGATTAACTTTAAAAAAAAAAACAGTGACAACTGCATCTAATGCAAATTCAGCCAACTCTCCTCTCGTCCTCGAACCGTCACAAGTGCGGTAGTTTTGATTTATGACGGCCCCCTTTTGCTGGAGGCTGAAATGGAGCACGTTGTTTAGAGAGATGCTGCTATTTTAAGATTTTGCAAACTTGGTGGAAAGTAGCAGGTGAGAGATGAATTGGGGGCTTTGTGATTAAACCCGACGCGGAAAAACTCAAGTGTCCTCATTGGTGCCCTCAACTAGTTGCGCCTTGTGAATCCCTCTGTTCGGGAAGATGGATGAAAACTCCCCTGTGAAATAAAAACCTTTTTTTTTAAAAAAAAAAATCTTGTTTTATGTTGCCGTCTTTTGTTCCTCCGGTGCTTTAACGGGGTTTGGACTGTAAATACACCAAGACGTTGGTTGTTCTGACAAGCTAGCAAATCGTTTCATCGCCTCAAGTCAGAAACATTATTGTCCACGTCCACGCATCTACCTCCTCTTCAGCTGTGCTTGATGATCTGAGCAGGGCTAAAGTCAGTCAGGAGGGCTATGTTTAGAGAGACGGAGAGCAGAGTTACTATGGAAACAAGGCTTCAGGTTCAGCAATGTCGGGAATATTGAATCTCTTCTTGTGAGAGTTATACAATGAGCCAGACAGACATCAGAAACTCCAATCAATATCAGCAGGCTCCTGTGAAAACGAGGCCGTCACATTCCTCCGCAGCAGAATTTGACTTCCTCTCGTTGCTGAGGCGGATTGACGCCGCAGATGTCGTCATGTCACGATTTGTCTATCTGTCAACCGTGTCTCCAAACTCACAAACTCAGCAAATTCCGCCATCTTCGTCGCAGGAAAAAAAGTTTAAAATTCTTCTGGCAGCCCCCAACTTCCCTCAGCCTATCAGAGCGCTCGGTGGAAGCACGGCTTCAAACTTTCTCAGAGCCTGTGTGGGTGCGCGCGTGGGTGTGTGTGTATTTTCCCTACGGCTGCTCCAGGTCTCCACTTAATAAGACCGTTGTTCCTCTCCTGTCCAAACCGACAAGCTTTGTGAGTAATGAACATCTCCCGGGCAGCCTTCCAACAACAGCAGGTTTCAGTGTCAGTCCCTGTCAGCAGCCAATGACTCTGATCTGCTGTTTTATTACACCCAAAAGGTGTGTGTGAGTGTGTGTGCAGGAGAGAGAGAGAGCGGGAGTGAGGAAGTTGTGCAAAAAAGTGTAACTGAGTGTGTTTTCTGTGCGTTACACAAATAAAGCGTGTATTTGGCACAGAAGTGTATACTGGGAGAGAGAGGAAGGGGTGTGTGTGTGTGTGTGTGTGTGTTTGTCAGATGGAGCCATAATGAGGAAGCGCCCAGATGAAGACGTCTCATGTTCATCCCAGAGGGTCTGCTGGGTAAAGAGCAGCGCCGCAGCCGCATGACACTGTTTGCGTTGGACAACCTATCAGCCCAGAGGAAAAACATTACCTCCGCAGGTGATGACAGTAATAAAGATGGACTCAAACACCAACGGACGGGAGCAGAGGTTTGCGTGTTTGCTCTCCGTCTAACACCCCCCCCTCCTCCATTCTTTCTTTAGAGCCAACATCAGAGCAAAAAAAAAAAAAAAAAAGACTCAGTTTTTCCATAAAGTGCAATCACCATCTTCGCCTCTGTGCCACGGCTGCAGAGACGTTTCGACAGGTTACATAGCAACACGGCATACTCACAACGTCACATGGCCAAAATTAGCCGGGCAAATATCTAGCAGAAGTAATGACATGTAGTTATAAAGTCACTCTATAGTGACAAAGAAAAGAAAAAGGAAACAGGAAGAAAAATGGCGCCACCTGAAGAAATCCAAGTCAATAGAATAAAAGAGAAACACACAAACAGCAAAGTGCAGAGAAGCTGTTAATGTTAAAACTTAAGACCAATTAAATTAACAGAAATCTAAGGGAGTGTGGTAATAATGAACGAACACAAACACAAAGAAGACAGCCATACATTTCCTCGACATACTAACATGAGAGTTTCAACACTGTTTCTCAATGTGGGTCAGCAAACCCCCAGGGGCCCCTTCAAAGCACCCCTGGGGGTCCGCAGTAAATTGAGAAATAGATTAATATCGCTGTAACTCAATTCCATAGGAACTTCTCTAATTACAGGCATTACATTATGTATAGAACGATTATTGTAATTGTAGGGTGGTGACAGGCGTCTGTGACATGAAAACGTTGGGGAAAAAAAAAGCTCTCAACCAGGCAGAATTCGACAGTAAACTGTACAAATCATTCATAATTCAATCATAATTTGCATTCAGACAGCAAGGCGTTATATTTGGCGCCATTCCATTGGTTATTCCATTTCAACCTCGCCTGCCCCCATAATCTACTTTGGCCTTTTCAGCTGAAGGAAGCGCTTCTACAAACCCAATCTTGTGTGACAGGTGTGATGGAGAAGGGCCAATAAAAGCCTGCACGGCGCGCTGCGTGCAGCCGCCGGCTCTCCAATCCGTGGCTGAATCCTGCTGTGGTTTGATTCCTGACTGCCACACTCTCCGCTGTGATCCCCGTGTGTCTGTGACCCTCCCTGCCCTTCAGCGAGGAAAAGGAAATAGACGCGAGGGAGGTCGTACCCCGCTGCTCTCCTTTAGGAGTGAAAAAAAACAGGAACGGCACCGTCTCTGTCTTGCCAAAGCACCCTTGGTTTTTATGTCATTGGTCGGAAAGTGAACCGCAGAACCTCATTATAGAAAAGGAGCAGACCTCCAGAAGGACCTCTGCGGTGTTATGTTACAACATCAAAAAAAAAAAAAGGCTTGTATTCTAAAAGGCTGCACTCGGATCGCTAATTGAACTCCGGAGTCGGAGTTTAGGAAGCAATTCTTGGCTTTAAACACCCACAGCCGATGAGAGGCTTTTGTCTTTATTGTCATATTATCTCTTGGGATTGTGATGAGATGATTAATCATTTCCTGCTGCAGCCTCGTTCTCGCAGAAGGCTGGCACGGCTCGCCAGAGCGCGACGCCCTGGGTGGAGGGAAAACCGTATTATGGCCCAGGTAATTGGTGGAGGACCATCACTCATAAGCGATCTAATTAATCTCATTAAAACATCCACTCTGGTTGCATAGAGACGTTTCTTGAGGACAGGCGTAACAGAGGGGAGTTTTCCAAAATGGGCTTATTCATCCTGATGAGTGTCACACACACAAATGATATTCCAAGAGAAACTGCAGCTGAGGCGAGCAACTGAAAATCAATACAGCGATGCCGTGTAAACTGTGGCTGGCCATTTTTCTAATGTCACTCTGCGTAGTAGGGGATGTACGGTGGTAAAAGGGATGCTTTCTCATTGCTCAGCTGGAGGTGGCTTTCGTCAAGTCCAAATTCTATTTATTCAAGATGGCTCCCTGGTTGTCTCCCAAGATGCATGGCATGTTGCGGATTAAGACCAAAAACGCAATCAGTTCACCCAGCAGGAGATCAGGGGAAATAACAGATAAGGTTCTTAGCATAATTCATACAGTCCCCAATCTGGATAGGATTAATGTATGTCTTTGCTGTAGCTCGCTCTCATTTGTATGTTGGAGCTCATGTGGGGCTAAATTGCCGCTTTATGTGGCCCATTACAATCAGGCTTTGTTTGGAAAGGCCCCTATGAGGACTGGATGTGACCACATTGCATTACAAAGCATCTGTATCTAATGTAATTTAGGAGTGATGTAATCTCATCTATATTTTATTATCATTAAGATTTTTTTTTTTCCAGTCGTGCTTTGCAGCAGGGTTAGGGTTATAGCTTGTGTCAGCACATTAATTCGTGTAAAAACAAGATTCTGTTGAGTATTTAACGTGAAAAAGTCTCTCAAATGCACAAAAGATATTAAAGCCAAGGACAAAAATGTATATAGCGTCAAATCAACACGTCGTCTATACATTTAAATGTGACACGGAGTCACAGAAGAGTCCTTGTGGCACTTGACATCAGTGGAATAAAGCCACAGTAGGCTACAATATTACCGCTTTTCCTTTTCATGTACGCTGTGTTCAGTTGATTGAGGTTAGAAATGGAAAGCCGAACAAAACGCCCTCCGACAAGTTTCCCTTTCATGAGCCTTAAAAGACATCTTTTCATCTCCCATTTCATTTTGCGGCCATTGATCAACCATCTTTCATAGATTGCTTCCAGACATCTATTCAGCCGCTCTGTTGCCGCTCAGCATGCCTGCATTTCATAGGTCTTAACGGCAAGGTCTGGCTTTTGTGCTTAGATTAAAACCTGAATTGCAATCACTTAAATCGCCAATAAATTCACAGGAAATAGTTCTTTGTTGACTTTAAAGAAAAGTGGAAGGTGCACGCTGATGCAAAACTGGGCAGATTTCAAATTTGGAAGGGGGGAGCAAAAATAAGCCTTCTCTTGCCTCATCCTGTGAAATTAGGAAAAAATTTTTTTCTTTCAGTGCATGAGCCGGAAAAAGGTCATGTCAGTCGTGTGACAAGAGTGACAGGTCTGGGGCATCATTACTGAGACTTGGAAGGTCTGTGTAAGCACCTTTGGTCACCTCAGGAGAATAGATCCCCACTGCGCTGCTGCAGGCCTAATGAGCACAGACAGTCCTGCGTCTAATGAGAAGAGGGCGATTGCGACTGCCTTCCATCAGCCCTCTGCTCCATCGGTACACCATCCCATAATGCCTTGAACACGCGGCATGAGCAGCCGAACAGCGGCGTATAACTTGTCACACATCAATGCGGGGATGTGCCAAAATGTCCCCCATCGCAGGTCCTGAAAGCTGAAAACACTGCGACCGGGTTCCTTCAGATTGACTTGATATTTATCCACAGTTGTACACAGTCGGTAGGCTCATGTGAAAGCGTAAAAATCGAGGCACTTTTCAGTCAAGGCGGAAACATATCAACTGCCTGTCCTCTCCATAGTCGCTTCTTTCCAGCTGGCGAAACATGTTTGGATTACGTCTACTTGAGCAGTCTCTTTTCTAGTTCCCAGTCAAACATTTTGTGAATTCCTGGCATCTCAAAACCTAACTTACTTTTTTTGTTTTTTTTTTTCCAGTTCTGTTCTCAGCCTCTTTGCAGTTCAAATTAGAGTGTGTGTCTGTGTGTGTGATGCTTTATGGATGCCAGAAGGGAACCTCAGCCTCATCTTCACTTGCACCCTTCAGGCAGCTTAAAAACAGCTCACCATCCAGCCAATGTTTCATATATTCATTAATCTATAAAAGCAGCTACAGGTTCGAATATATTAAGATTTATTTAACTGGAATCATCAACAAAATTATCTCTTCTATTTACACTGAAAGGTTATGTTTCCTCCGATGCGTATGAGAGACTTTCAGTGGATATTGGTGGACAGATTGGCTTTGGACTCAGCAACAATTGATTTGCCTTTGGTGGTAGTCCAGATCTGGGATTTCTGCCACTAGATGATTATCACCTTGTAGCCGTAATTATAAAATACAGACGTGATTCCAAAAAGTTTGGGATAAGTTTGCAGAGTCCAAGAAACGAGTTTAGCTCAAGTCTGAAGTGTTAGGAGCGATTTCTTTGGGTGTAAGTTGCTCAGCGTCGGCGGAGTTTTTTGAGCGCTTTATAGTTACAAAATTAGTCCAATCATATCTGGAAGGACGGAAACACCTTTTCATAGCAGCAAACACAGTTATTCACAATCCGCAGAGTTCGGTTGGCATTTAAATGTGCATTTTTAGCCAAGGCTGAACTGTGATTTGAGATATTATGAGGACTTCAGTATCATTAGGAAAAAAGCTAAGCCTATTAATACACTGAAGAGCAGTTAGTGTAATTACATTGACCACAGAGATTGTGCCATTTACCTCCTTTGTGTTTGATGTGATGAACGTAATATGACAAACGCTACTGAAAAAACGCGAAGGTCATCAGCAGATTGGTTTAAAAATGATTTCACGAGATGCTGCTAAACACACACACACACACACACACACAAAACTCAAGTGAATGATAAATGTGCAGCCAAGTGAATGCAACCAATCTGTCATCAACCTTTCATCATATATGTAAATCTGACTTCATATTGATGCAAAACCTAATATACCTGTGTCACAAATGTCCATTGAAATTTATTGATAAGTACTTTCACAATTGGCTGTTTGAGTGGGCTGCATTTGGCCACTCAACCGTGGACATCTTCACACCCACACCGCTTCCTTTTTGTGTGTGTGTGTGTGTCCATGTGTGTGTGTGTGTGTGTGTGTTCAGTTATGCCAGTTTCTCATTTACTGTGTGAGTGGGCTGGTGCAAAGAAGGGGGGAAAGTTGGCTATAGCAACATTCTCCATCAGCCCACACAGAATTATTCTATGTGATGATATAAATCTTGTTTAATTATGTGATAGCGGGCAGGTTTGCCAGCCGTGATGAAAGGAGCGAGGTGTTCAGATATACCTGGAGAAGCGGGAGCCTTTTTTTTCTCAGCGAGTTGGACCATTTAACACACGGCAGACGCATCAGTGTTAATCCCGAGAGTGTAAAAATTGAGTCAACACCATGCCAGTGTTTATATAAGTCCACACCATCGGATAATTCAACTTTCTTAGGTAGTTTTGAACACATGATGGCCTAGATTCATATCAGGTGAACTAGCAAACAGGCAGCACTGCTAGCAGCAAATAGGAGAAAATCAGGTGTTCAGTGTGACAGCAGCTGGATGGTGGATGTTGTGATCTGTTTTGTCATCTGACAAATGAAAGTTGCATCTCTTGATTTGCATCCAGTGCCATTGCACGGTGCACAAAAAGTGTTGTTGTCACCGTGAGGTTGCCAGGCAGCAGAGACTCAAAGAGGTCGCTGCAGCCGACCAAGACAAAAATCCTGTTTAGTTAGGATTAAAACTGTAATTTTCACTCTGCCCTTTGTAATTTAAGCTATCCTTCTTGGAGGTACTGTAACAAAAGTGAAATTTCGACTTATTTTGACACCTTTTTCCTTCAGGATGCCAAATCAGCTACCTTAAAATTTTTATATCAGCCATTAAATTGCATACATATGTGCAGGAATCTGCTTAGAAAAGGCAGAGTCCTATTTCTATAAGATACTAGACACAGCTTTTTATGCAGAATTGGATGCATTTATGATTCTGCTACCGATTTTATGGGGTCTTAATCTCTAGATAGTTGTCATTTTGCCATATTGGCTCCTAAATATTTTGAACTTTAGGCCCTGGAGTCCAGTGTTAAAAAGGTATAGAGGGGAGTGATATGGGAGATACCATGTAGCATCATGGTGACTTCAATAGATTTGCTAAGTTCTGATGAAATTTTAATAATGTCTGTGGGGAACTTTGCTTGCTTTAGCTACACAGAAAAAAAAAGATGCAAATAGAGAGTAATGAAGATGACACAGCCAGTAAATACAACAAACAATCAGAGAAAAAGGAGAAAATAAAGATACAGCATCCTTATGTATATACAGGTTTACAGAGGCAAATATGCTTAAGCTGCTCGTGGTGTCAGGTGTGCTTTAAGGTGTGATTGAGCCTTTGTCAAATTAATGAGAAGCTGATTCAAAGGAAGAAAAAAGAGGATAATAAGAGGGCAAGAACACACGCTGGAGGAATTACCAAGCAGCAGGTGCATCTCATCTTCAGGATATTTCTCTCAGCCATACACACACAGAAGATTAGCTTTGTTACACCCACAAATGCACACACAAAAGCAAACATGGCTGCCACACACACACACATCTCTGTGGTTGGTTGATAGAAAACTACAGATGTTTTTAGCAGCGAAACAATCTTTTGGCATCATTAGCTTAATGTCAGGGCTGTTTTAATGTGAACTTACTTTGTGTGTAATAGGCGAACAAAGAAAAATGTTAAATGTGGTCGCAGACACAAACCCTTTTTGAAATTTTAGGGGTTGTTGCTTTTTATACCTGCTGTGCCAGACAAGCACAGCAGGTATAAAAATATACGGTTTTTTAATGCTTTTCATCATTGTGTAATATATTTTATGAAACTACAGTTGTTATAGAAGCAAGATACCATTATCATAACTCAAAACTGAAACCAGAGTCACTATTTTCATCTGTGCTGCTTCACCTTAAAATATCAATAAACCCTTGGCAGCACCCCCACTGCTTCACCCCGCCGCTCCAAACACAGAAAAAACAGATTTCTATGCTCTGTCGACCCAAATCCAGCTTTGGAAAGCCTCGACTCCTACCTTTCCAATTCAGCTTTCTCAATAATCAACTCATCCTCCTCCTCATACTCCCACTCGGCCGCATAATCCATAACGTTTTTTGTTTCGCTGCTACGCCGATGACACCCGGCTGTATCTCCCACGGAAAGATGATGATCCACATAGCTGCCTCTGCTGAGTTAAGTGCAGGACGTCCAGGAACTTCCAACAGCTTGATGATGGCAAGTCATTCAAGTTAGAAATCCCTCCAGAAGAGCGTAATTATAAGAAAACTAGCTAATCAGTTTGGGAAATTGAGGTCAAGAAAGTCGAAAAAATGAATTTAAGCCATTAGAACAAAACATAGTTTGTCCTCTGCAGAAGTTTATTAGTTTTTGCATATCAGTTTGCTTTGTCTATAGTTACTTGAACATCACTGAAACTCAGATCAGGCAGCTTCTCAGATTGAATATGATTCAGGTAGTAACAACCTAATTTTAAAAAAATCCTGATGACCTGACCTGACCTGACTCTGTGTGTGTGTGTGTGTGTGTGTGTGTGATGTGCCCAGAGCTTACAGTGTGTCGCTGGTTTTCAAGCAGGTTCAATACTGAATGAGTTAGAAGAAACTCAGACGCAGATAAAATCGGATAAAAGGACACACTGAAGGCCATGATGTTGCTGTTCATGTGGCCTCCACAGTTTCCCACTGAGAGGAGCTGCAGAGGAGAAAAAAAAAAACCTCAAGTTGAGTGGGCATGAAAACCAGGCCGGGGGGGGGGGTCCTTTTCCTGCTGCACACACCTGTGTGTTATATTCACACATCCAGTGAGCGGAAGCTGTGATTGTCAGAAGCTTCTTTTAAAACTAGGTTTTTCCTTTAAGTGCCTGTGATTTTTCCTAATGACATTTGACTTTTTAGTCTTTTCTAGAGGAATTTATTAAGGTTTTATGATTATTAGCCTGAAATTAACCATTTTTTAAAGTTTTATGATAATTAGCCTATGCCTCATTGAAGTTGACCATTTTTTATGTTCATGATAACGAAGATGCTTTGTGAACATCTATATCTCACTCTCTAGTTTGCTTAATAGTATACTTATCATACTAGATAGAATTAAAGCCCTGGGTCGGGCTCACTAATAGCCCAATCAATTTATCACTCCTGTGTTGGACAGCAGCTTCCAGGATGGGCAGAATGAATTGAATGGAAGAATTGAAAACAGTGCAATAAGCATCCAACGTCCCCTTTAGTATTTACAGCATCACCTCCTATAAAATAGTTTTAACATCCCTGCTGGTGGACAATTTTTGTAAATTATGCACAGAGCCAGGTTAGCTGTTTCCTCCTGCTTCCAATCTTTATGCTCAAATTAATCTAATCAACTTCAAACTCAAGCTTAATATGTACAGACATAAGAATGCTATTGATCTTCCCATTAAAGTCAGCATTGAACATTCATCCCATAATAACAAACAATTCTATACAGAAAAAAACTATAATGACAATAATGAAAATGATCGTTTTTATTCTTATCAACATTATTTTATAAGTATTATTATTATTATTAGCAGTAATATTTGTATTAGTAGTAGTAGTGCTGGTATTGTCATTATTATTGGTAGAAATTCTTTCAGTTGTTGTGGCACTGATGACAAAAGCCATAGCAGAGTCTAAACTGAACCATTAGGAGGAAAATAATTATAAGGGTAGGTATTTTCTTGGTGTTTTGATTGCAGGGTCATTATGCTCTCCCTAATGAAACAAACCAGCAGAGAGCCTCCATCTCGGCTGTAGCCGTTATCATCGCCCTTCAGAGAATATAAAAAGGAAAACACTTCAGCAGCAGGCTAATTAAAACCAGAGAGGTCTGGATGAGAAGGCCAAACAACCCACACAGGTGGCGGGCACATCACTGTGTGTGTGTGAGCTACTGTAGCACATCATGTTTATGCATGTCTGTATGTGTCTGTATGAGTGTGGGTGTGTGTGAGCCAGCAATTCATGTGTTTTTTTTTCCTTTTCTTTATTTGTGTGTGTGAGTGTGTTTGTGTCAGCATGCTACATCTGTGAGTGTGTGTGTGAGGCAGCAAAGTACAATGTTGAAATTTTAGTGTGTATATATTTGAGGCAGCAAGTTCCTGTTTATGTGTGTGTGAGTGTGAGTGTGTGTGTCAGAGGTGTATGATTGTTAGAGGTGCTTTCCATTCATTTTAATGGCTGCAGCCTCCGCTTGCTGTCGCTTCATTCTGCTGCCTCCACCGCTGACAGGAAGGACCTAGCAGCTTTCATCTGACAGGACCCTGCTCAAATAGGCCATTGGTGCACCATAATTAGTTCAAATGTCGAAGCCGGTGAATTATTGATGATTGGGGACGAGTAGGGAGGAAGACATTTCACATCAACTGTGTGTGGTTTTTTTTAGCTGTCTCTTTTTAAAGGACAGCTGGTGCTCTGCGGTTCCCACCACAAACATGAATCTCTGGTGTTCAGGCCACGAGAGGATGCATTTGCATCGGGCAGAGAAATAAACTGGGGTAGTAAAGGGAATAATTACAGAGAAAAAACTGTGAAATAATGTCTTGTTCTTCACTGAGAACAGCTGGTTAAAGAGAGCACTGCAGCTTTTTTTAACCGTGCGAGAGAGAGATACCTTAGCACTGGTTGGAAACAAGAAGTAAACCACACCACGAAGACAGCGGCTAATTTATGCTGCTGCCAATCATTGGATATAATTGCACTACCATGGCATAATGGCAGCCCAGGCCCAGTCATTTTCCCCCTCCGGCTCTATCTCAGGTACTTGAAGGGGTTTCCATCAGCTCCTGATTTTTCAAGAGAGACCTCTCAGACAGGAATGACAATGGGCTTTCAATGGCTTATAATTATGCCACTTTTCCTGCACAATTTCCTGGGCATCATTTGCATTAAGACTCATATGGGTACAAGTGCACCATATGCTGCTCTGCAAAGGCCTTTTGATCAACTCCACCGCCGAAATTACCAAGTGCCGTGACATTTCCTGGAATGCCTCTGAGTCTCTGCTGTCCGACAGTTATCTGAATCTGTTAATTAGATGGATCAAATCCAAAGTTTGTGATAGTACGAGCCGACACACGTGTGAGTGTGTGTGTGTGTGTGTTTGTGACTGAGGATCACAAAGTGTGCTGAGAGGCACCTTGGATTAATGGCATGAAAGGCTGCGTCCTTTTTCAAGGTTACTCAACACTGCGTCTTGTTTGCTTTTTTAAAAAATTCTTCTGAAAAACTGAGAACATGATGCTGGATGTTTGTGCAGCTCCTCCTGGCACTGGAGGCCAAAGGTAACACTGCCATCTAGTGGACAAGAAGAAGAAAAGCAGCTATGAATCAGTAAGACATCATAACATGTAGAGAGATTTTTTTTGTTGAACATCAGAAGCTGTTAGAAAGAGCTGCTTCATGTCTTCATCAGAGTACGTTTATATGATGCTGTCATCTTTTTGCATCCAATTATCCTGCAGCTGGACGACACCAAGAAGGAGCAGGACTAAAACAATATAATGTCTTTGAATTATCTGCTAAAATACAACTTTTAATTTGCCGTCTTACCTGCTAAATCATAATCATAATGATAATTGTATTTGTGTCTTGGTACTTTGCCTGCACACCTCTATAAATGTTCCCGTCTTTTGAGTTGTAATTAGAGCTTGGACTGTGTTTCCCTTTCAGATGGCTCTTAATTCTGGGATTTGTTGCTCACAAAAGCCGCTCTCATATCTGTTCCTCTCTGCGGATTTTCGAGCAGTAGGCGTCTCTTATTCAGCTCGAGAGGTTGCTGAAAATAAATCATCACCCTCCCACCAGTATGCGAGAATGTCCAGATGGTTGAATTTTCACTGACGTCCTCCTGCTGAATTTCCCCATTGTCTTCCACGCTAAAATTAGAAGGTAATACTTGGTGAAAACGCTGCGTCTGCTCTGAGGGTGCTAGTTAATTATCAGGAACTGGATTTATGTTCCACCCACAAATGAGAGCATCAACGCTGTATTGTGTGAGAGTGTAAAGCTAAACCTTGAAAGCCCCTTGAGGTTTGCTGGAAGGACCAAATGGCAGGTTTAAACTGTCTTTCCCTGTTTGTTCCTTTAGCAAGAACAAAAGAAAAAAGATACCCTCGAGGTAATTTATCCACCGAGAGAAAAATGTTTCACCCTTTGTTTGTCCACTTGTGAAAGACAAAATCGTGCAAAATGCAAAACTCTTAACAAAACAAACACTTTAATATTCTACTCGTGCTGCAGCTCAACATGTTTGTCTCATATGTTGCTCTTATTAACATTTCTAATTCAGTAGCAAATAAAAATAATCATTCAGCAGCTCCAGAGTGACTTTTAAACATAGTCTGTGCTCAAAGCTGATATTTTGGTCATTAAATGTATTCTGCATCATTCATTAAGTAGCCTGTAACATAATCAATTAATCAATCGAGCATACGAAAGCAGGCAGACAGCAGGAAATGACCATTGTATGTTCTGTTTTGACGAGAATTCTCTTTGGCGGCGTTTGACAAATGACTGTTTTATCTTCAAACGCAGCGAGGGCTTAAATTCAATGGGGAATAAATCCAATGTTATGAGGCTGGGATTAAACCATCTGCATGTTTTGGCTGTTCTTTTCATTTTCGCATGCTATATGTGCTTTCCAGGCCAAAATTAGGGGCTTAAGTTTTATTTATTTATTTATTTTATTTTATTTTTTGTGTGCACCGAGGATGGCATTTTTTTAAAACTCGAGGGAGAAACTTGAGTCGAGACAACCCCGAGTATTTCCTGTCGATTTTATGATGTCAAACCGGTTTTGGGACTGATAAGATTTTGCAGGAAAAATAGGATCTTGGATACATCAGACCACACAGAGAGCTGGAGGACTGTCTGTTTTTGCAGATCAGTATTTAACTCATCAATCAATTTACTCTTTTCTGATAGTATGAAGTCCATCTATGCAAGGCCAGTCAGCAGCCGTCTGTATGAATGGACAGAGAGTGAAGACCCCCATCACCAGGACATAAACACTGTATGTACAGAATCAGCTAAAACTGCTTAAAAAGTTTGCTGCCTTTGCACCAAAAAATGCTTCAAACCCTTTTTTTATTCCCTACAAGTTAAATCTCAACAGAACTTCTTACCACTAATCTATTCAACATGCTTTTAGTGTTTCGTCTCTGCTCGTACGCAGCATGTATAAGTAGGTTGATTGTATCAGTGCTGCCTTTAAGAGTTTGACTGCAGAAAAATCAGCCGACTAACTTTCTGCCTCCAAGATATTATTTCTACCCCACAGTCGCTATTGTTTTCCTCACTAAAAGGCTCCAGTAGATCAAAAAAGATGTTTAATGTTCGGGCAAAGCTTGTTAATTGCTTGGTTGTTAGAAATGACCACTCCTAAATTCTGACCCAACGAAAACTGTAAAAAAGTAGTTGAGTAATAGATTAGGTCATCATTCTCTCAGGTAGGAATACATATCAGCATGGACTACATGAGTATAAATAATCAAGTAATAGAGTAGGTTATTCTGTAGGGTTTTTTCAGACAGAAATTGTAAGAAATTGAGCAGTAATCTGTGCTAACTTGTAGGCAATTTTTAAGTAAAATAAAATAAATTGTGTGTTCCAGTTTATACAAAGAAATATTTTCTACTTTATTTTTGTCTTGTGTTAAAGATAACTGAATATCTCAAGGACTTTTGGCCTAAAAATTAGACTTTTAACAATTTCAACATTGCATCTATCAATTTTATAGACTTAAATAATTAACATAAGTCGATTCTTTAATAACGGTATCATCAGTTTTCAGCCCTACAACTTTAAACTGGAAAAACTTAGCTTTCTTTAGCAAAAACACACAACTACATTCAAAAAACAAACTCTTAAAAGTCTCTGTAATTCCTCTATTGTTCAAAAGTCACATTTTATGTTTAACCAACCAGTTTCATGTCAGGACAGTGAAAGTAGAGGAAACTGTGATGCGGGAAAAAAATAAATAACTAAAATAAAAAACACTTTTACACCTTTATTTGGGCTCCCAATACACAAATCGAGGATATGTTCATCAATACAGTCTGCTTTATATCTCATGATACACTGAATGGAGGAAGGTCTGGACTGATGCTTAAACCGACAGATTTAAAGCTGAACTACAGTCCTATATACACAATCTTATTTTAGAGATCTGTATTTTCAATAGTTAATAACATTTATCATACTGAATAGCGATTGACAAAGTACAATCACAAGGCCTTTTTGCAATTTTAGCCTATATATTTTAAATGCACTTTCACAGCAGATGTAACGTAAACTTCATTTGTAGCTCTATTATGAGTCTGCACATTTGTGTTGGTGCAGCCTTGGAAGTCCCAATAGACAGCAAATAGACAGCAAACAGAGTCGGCCTCACATTTGTGTTTTGTGTTTTTTTTGGAACTATTGATGCACTCTTTGAAATATAAGCAGACCATGTTTTTTTCCTAAAGACCGAAGCCAAAGTTCTGCCCTCTTTGTCAGCAAATGGACGAGGTGATACATCTCCACAGATACAGGTAATAAACCCAAACAGAGGAAGATTCATTCTTATATCAAAAAAGTTCAAGACCTGAGATTTTTAGTGGAACAAAATGTCTTAACATTTAAAAAAAAAAAAAAAAAAAAAAATCCTGTCACGATGGCTGCGGACACCAGCTAAGTTTTCCCTTTTGTGACTGAAAACATGCACGTTAAAATCATGTCAGCTCGCCTCAAGAGACTGAATAAAACCCCCATTTTTCCAGCCGTACTCTTCAAACTTCTCATGTTTTTTTTGTTGCAAGCTAGTAGTACACAGCTCTATGCATATAATTTTACATTTTTGACAGCTCAACAAGAATAATCAATGATCAGTGTGTAGACACGACTGAGGGCGATGCAGAATTCAGATAACTTAAGACAAATAAATTCATTCTTTAAAATTCTATTAAACATGGTAATACATTATTCTAGACAACACTGTGGACTCTCCGAGGGTTACAAGTTCATTCCTTGGGCACTTAGTAAAGAGTCCAGCATGTCAAAAGTGTCTTTGTAGTCAGTGTGTTGGCCGTTGGAGGTGAGCAGGCCATTGGTGCCGTCGTGGCCGTGGTGCTCCATCATCCTCTGGCCGCCCTCTGACGAGTAGTGGGAAGAGCTGAGGCCTCCTTTGGAGCTCCTGCTCTTGGACGAGTGGTGGTGGTGGTTGCTGTGGTTGTGGTTTCCGGCGTCAGGGTGTGGCCTCTTTCGAGACGAGCCGGAGGAGCTCATGTCATTGCAGTGGCTGCTTGGAGCTCGTAAGGATAAGGAGGGGTTTTCTAATGTCCCTCTGCTGTTCCCACTAAGGGAGTAGCCGTGCGAGTGGCCGTGTTTCGAGTGGCGGTGGCTGCTGTGCTCTTTGTGCTTGTCTTTCCCAGGCAGAGTCCCGCCCTGCTCTGAGCCTCCGTGACGATCCGATGAAACTTTGATTCGCATTTTGAGCTCCTCGCTCGTGGCGGAGCCGTTCTCGGCAAAAGAAGGAGGCAGCCGAGCCTTTTTAGAGCTGGACTTTTCTCTCCTGCCGTCACCTGACTGGCCGGCCTGCTGTGGCTGAGAGCGTTTCTTGTGGTGGTGCGAAGAGAGAGCAGCAGGGGGCGGGTACATGTCTGTGCTCGCCTCCTCTTTTATACCGTTCTGCAAGGCCAGCTCTGCGGCGTGTTTCTCTCTGTACTTTTCCAAAGTCAAGACTTTCTGCGGCCGAGAGAAAGCTGCAGCGTTTGTGCCGGGCTGCTGGTGTTTACTGCTAGACCCGCCCGCAGCTTTGAGTTCGTGTTTCGCCAGTGTGAAGTCTGAAGGGTGAGGCTCGGAGAACTGGTCGTAGCTGCAGGACTTTGACTGGTCGCTCAGTGGCTGGTAGGAGGTGAAAGGGACTGAGATGGTGTTGAGGGAGGGCATGTCTGTAGAGTCTGATGAAGAGGTGGAGGGGAAGAAGGAGTTGGTGACACCGGGAAGGTTGTCTAAGGACGTTCCCTGGAAGGCACTATCCACTGTCGGGCCCTCCGTCTTTGGCTTCTTAGCTGCTTGAATGGCCTAAAAAACAAACACAGAATTCATTCAGGAGATAATGGCGCTTTATTTTGCCTCACCACTACTGGTCACGCTGTTCTGCTCTCCTCTCATATGATTGGCTGACATGTATTTATGACATACCCTCCAGTTTCGTATCCTCTTCAGCCTGCTGGGCGTCTTCTCCAGGATCTGAAGGAACTCGTGTGTGAGCTCTGAAAACAGAGGAGACGATGTCAATGATCCGCTCGCTAAACCCTTTTATAACATGTATTTCTCACATTATTTGCTGATAGCGGAGACTCATGGCTGACACAATTGAGAAGGTGATGTCAGAAAGGGAAACCAGGAGCGCTGCTTTGTTTTCATACTGTTTGTTCTGCTGGATAACTATTTATTAAGTGTGACGGTTGATTTTGTCTCCGTATTTGAATGTATGAGTTCTCAAATAGAGGAGCGATTCTTACAAAGTCAAGGTGCACATAGACAAAAACTTTCACTCACATTTTTTATAACTGCGGCTAGCTGTTTTCTTTTTTAAAATATAGATTAATATGCCTTTTAATATCACATGGCTGGAAGGAGGCAGCCTGAATCTTAAACCTGGAAACTTGAAAGCTCTATATTTTTCTTTGTAAACCGAATCACTCGGATGAAGTTCAAATATACTTTCACAAAAATCTACTAGAAAGACCAGCTCTTAACTTTTTTAGCAGCAAGATTATTTTATTTCCAGATACTTTCAGGCTAAAAAATCATGAGGAGGAAAATAGCGTTTGAGTTAGCGGGAAGGTGACAAAACACCCTAAGTCTCTCACATTTTATTCAATAATAAATGAATTTAAAAAATAGTCCCAGAGAAGAATAAAAAAACAGTGACAGAAGCTCTCACCATCCAGCAGCTGTAAGGTTACGGTGCGATCCACGTACTCCCACCAGTGTTTGCCATCTGTAGACACAGGAATCTCCCAGTTGGACCACTTACAGGCCAGGTGGATGCAGACACACGCAACAACTGTAGGTCTGTGCTGCAGGCAGAAGGTGGTGAGGTGCAAACTGCAGGAGACAAGAAACAAAACAGAAAGATAGAACCGTGAGCTGAAGGGCTTTTCTTCTTATAAACGTAATGTAAGTCATGTAAGACCAGTAATTTAGTAACATACATTCAAGTGAAAAGCATAAGAGGAAAGTGATAATGATAATCAATCGATCAATTATTATAGTCACATCACTTACACACAGCCTTACCTTACAGACCTGGAACATATAAGAAAGCCTATTTTTGTTAGGATATGTTCCTAAATGTTTAAATGAGACATGTGCAGTTTCAAATGATAATAGATATATATACCTAATTAGGCCATATTATTGTGTTTAGATTTTGAAATTAAAAAGGGGAAATTATAATCATATAAGTGTTTCTCAATCTCTATAATTTTGAAAAAATCTCTATTCCTGTACAATCAAATTAAATAAAATTTAAACTAAATGTATTGTGTTAAATAAATTAAACATGGGAAGTTTAAGATTGAGAAACACTGATGTTGGAAGCTGAGAGAAATGATTAGGCTAAAGTTTTTTTATAGTTATTTTTTTCTGCACTCTGATTCCCAAACTACACTGCAAACTGAGAGAAGTTTTAAAACTAAAACACGGGAAAAGTGGCATCTAAGTCAGTCTGGGCTTCAAAACTACATCACAAGTTAAACAAGGACTGAAAACGCTCCCATCTCAGAGCAGGACTGAGAAAACCTTATTTCCTTTACAGATACTGAAAAATTAGGCACATCTGAGCCTTGGAGATCCACAAAACTCAGATATTAATAAGATCTATTCAATCACAAATTGAGTTATTACAGTGATGACGCTTTAATAAAGAGTTCTCTCTCTGAACATGAACTTAATTTAAGAGAAAATCACAGCAGAGATCCGATTAAACATCATCTGCTGGGGACACACATCTCCCCCTTTTGCATATCAAACTAGCCGTCTCTGTAAAACAAGTAAACACCTCAAAAGTTGGTTACCGAAATACACAACCTCAACACAATAACAGCAAACCAAGGGGCTCAGTGAATAGAAATCTTACATTAAATAAAAAATTTCTGCTACAGCTTCCTCTCTCAATGACAATAAGAGACATGCACTAAATTTCTTGAAAAGTTATCAAAACAAAACACTCAGTTTGCAGCGTAGTTTGGCTTTTCATTGTTAGCTCTTTTGGGGTGAAAAGTGTGCAAAAATTAAGAACAAAAGAAAAAAAGTTAACTATACTTACCAAAGCGCTCTAAAAGTTTAAGAATCTTTAGTGGCAATCTATATTCAGGCTACCGCTTGAGCTTTTCTTTTTTTTTTTCTTTTTCTTAGATAATACGCACTTTGCACCAAACAACCTTGAGAGGTAAACAGCATCACTACACTCCACATTGTGCATTCAACCCCAGTGTGCCAACACAGAGCCCTTGTACAATACACCGCACATAGCAGCTGGACCGGTACTTCCCCACGTTAGGGTTTCCCAGGGTCCAGGCGCAAGCAGGGCGTTGGACACAGGAAGGGGGACCCTGCAGGACAGGAAGCTATAGTGTGCCATTACAGTGCAATAATGGGAACAGGATAATAACCTGTTGGTAGCCATGAAATAGGAAGTCTGTGCCAAATCCTTGCTTGCTGTAAAAGAAGAAGAAAGTTCATTTTAGGACCGAGTTGATACTTTGATATGGCATGTTAAAGTTAGCATCAATGTTAAATGTTGCGTGGATGAAAAGCTAAGATCCAAAATGCAACTTGCACTTAAAAAACGTAGCACTTAAACAAAATTATAGCACAAATTTGAGTTATTATGGGGCTGCAAGGGGAAGGTGATTTTAAATCATTAACTTTAGGGTGAATAACTGAAAGAGAAAGATTGAGAAAGAAGGTTTTACCTCGCACTAGCTGGGAACACCTCACAACATCTGTGTGTGGATGATCCACTGTTATTTCAAAACCTGCAACAAAGATGTAAAATGAAGATGATTAGGCAATGTTGCAAGCACGATTTCAGCAGAACTTCAGTGTGATATTGTCGTTTACATTTTTAAAAAGGGAACAAAAGGAAACGCTCGAGTGTTGTCAGAGTATTTAAAATTCAAACTTCATACAGTGAATGACAACATGCCCATAGGGTACCTGTGTATTTTGTCGTTTGCACTTCGTGGTTCAACAGAAATAATGATGCTAAAGTGGCTGTAAAAGCCAGTAAATCAAATCCACACACTGAAAAAAACTGAGTACAGTATGTGGAGTACTAAAGCTTTGATAACACTCACCCAGTGTTTGCAGCACTATTGTTTCCAGTGCTACAAGCTCTTGTGCCTGCTGCTGGAATGCCTGAAAAAGGTCGATTGAGTACACTTTTAGATCTGCTTCCCAACAAATATATTTTGATAAATTCAACTCCCCTGCAACATTTCTGCAGGAGAAACTGTATGACTATTTGAAATATGCACTCATGGACCTTATAGCAACAGTGAATAAGTAGATTAACTTTATGGGCACAAGACAGCCTTTTCATATAGTTTTCTTGTAAATGGACAGTGTTTGTTTGACTGAGTATGTGAAGCTCATCTTGTGTTGTAAAACATTCCTCATGGTTATCTTATGAACATTACTGAAAGAGGATTAACCTTTACAGCTCATACAAAGCAGGTAAAGCCAAAGTTTGATAAAAACCCACAAGTGAACCACTGCAGTCTGTTAAGATAAATCTATTACTCGGACTCAAATCACAGTGTCATAAAATATGACATTTTTCAGATCTACTGAGGACACTACTTATGACACAGTCCTGTTACCGAAAGGGAAATGCAAGCTGATGAAAAACCACAAAATGTGAGTTGAAAAAGTTTTCTTTGTACTGGCTCAGTCTCACCCAAACTGACCCCAGTGTTCCTTTAACTCATAATGGTTAACTTAAAATCTTCTATAAAGCATGTATTTTAGTCACTGTGAAGCCAAAGGGAATGTTAACATATGGTTGTATCCATTCAGAGTTAAATGTCACATAGCATCACTGTAATTTCAGGGAAACCAAAGTCCTTGCTTAGTCATAGTTTACTTACGTTGCTCTTAGTGTCTAGGGCAGGCTCTTGTGGGTTAACGCAGTTATGGGCTATTTTAATAACATGCTCCAGCTTCCTGGGCTGTTCCTCAACTTTAGCTGCCAGGAACAACGTAGTCTGGGAAATTGTCTAAAGAGAAGAAACCTCGGTCAGTTTAAATAGTCTATATCACCAGTAATTATGAAATCAGCCATCACTGCAGTGGTACTTACATTTCTATGGAATTTGGTGAAGGAGTGAATCATATAAAATCTGTGCATATATACTATAGCAGTGTTAATTATCAATTGAGAGCTGGGTATGAAATTAAGGCATAACACACATATGATATACAAGAAATACTCAAAGATCTACAAAAGCTTTAGTGGAGAAACGCTGGCTTATTAGCATCATGCTAACGTTGAGATGATAGCTAGCAAAACGTGCAGCCTGTTACTTAAAACCAAAAGCAACATCAAGACATTAGGCTTAACTTGTCCGACGGTGTAACAGATCGTTTGTAACGTAGTATCAGGTTTTACTTACACCTGCGATCAATATCATTAATAATTTATCACTAGTATCACTACTCACGAAGCTAACAATAGAATCTGCAGTCCACAGTGACAAAACAATGGCTAGGCTAACAAGCAGGCCTTAACACTTCCGGCAAGCTAAATATGAATACAATATTAGCTTATTTTAAAAGCCGATCTTATCAGAGATTAATCTTTAAGTGAAAACACAACATTATAACTATGTTTTGAGAGTTAAGATGTGATCTGTAAGAAGTAGAGCCATCCCGGCCCTTCTGTAAGCTAATGCTAACTAGACCTAGCCTGTCTGTCGGCCAGGTACCGTAACTAGCCTTTACGTTTGAGAAAGGATACACGTTGAGTCTCTGGCCTATATCTTGGATTAAGTTTGCGGCCTGCTGCCGGTAAGAGAGCTCCCTGTCAGCCTCTATTCCGCAGCGTCGAGACGGGGTGTTTTCGAGCTGCTCCCGGGTGAAGAGCCATTTCGTAGAGGGACCCCGGTGCACCGCCATTACGCTCCCACAGCCAAGCCCGACGGTGCTAGCATCGGGAGGGAGTGGGGCTATAGGGGCACCGGAAGGACGACGTGAGCTGCCGAAGCTGATTTAAAACCGGTTATCTATTTTCCGAACAGCGCCCTCGAGTGGTCGGTGGTGCAACATGGGCCTTGTTGTTGCTATACCTCATTAATCCTGTTTAAGAAAATATTTTGTCTGCAAAATAATACGTAAATTTTGCTTTAATATATAAATGTAATTATTTATTAGCTGATTGCCAGTAAATGTGTTTTTGTCTTTAATTAAAAATATAACAAATATGGTTGAAATACCAGAACCAACCACAAGGGGTCATACTTGTACTTCTTGTTCATTTATTCGTGACTATACATCAATATTTTATCAATATGATAAAAGAGCCAGGCTTAAAATTTATAATAAGGTTAAATTACAGCTTCAGGTTTTGCTTTATAATAATAAAAAATATATATTTCATATGTTTATGTTTTATTAGATCATTTTTGACCTCACTTGAACTAAGGATGGTGCAAGCATCAAACTTTTCCATGAGAGATCAACACACTGTGGATCATGCTCTGGCCTGTATTACTCTTCACTAAATGGAAACAGATACTGAGAACGAAAGTCAAGCTGTAAGAGTGCCAGTACAAACTCCCTCTTCCCCTCCCTGCTATTAAAAAGAAAGATAAATATGGAGTGTAGTTTTAGCCAAAGACCCAAGATTTATCTCAGATATAAACCTTGGACTTGGTTAATGTATACGCCTCAGTGCGGAGTCAGTGTGTTAATCAGTTTCAAAGTTTTGAGATCATGAAAAGCTTCTATTATGAATCAGCCTCGCTTGAATTCCCCATAGAGACTCAACACATAAATATACAAAATCCTATTTTTAATCTTAAGTGATATATTTGAATTGGGTTCCAGTAAAGGGAAATTACACCCTGTGAATATAAAAAGCAGTCTTGTGTATAAATTTTCTGCCTTTCCGAGTGATGTGAGATTGCAAGTACAGCTTCAGCATAAATTGGCAAGTTGGTTGTCTACGCACCCTGACGATGCAACAATAAATTTTCCATTATAAGCTCTTGTTCAGTCTTTATGCCACCAGGGTGTGCACTTCACAAGTGTTTTACAGTGTTTTGTCATGATATACTGTGTGATCTGAAGACTCATTTTTGTTTATTTTACCCCTTTTAAATGATTTTACATTAGATTTTGATATCGATTACCAGAACTCAGAATAAAGACTTTTCATGCGTGAATAAATTATGTTGTTTTTTTTTTTTTTAAATCTAGACTAAGCATAATAATCTACCTGCTGTCAGGTATTTTGTGAACCGTCACTGAAAATGATGTTACTTATTCCAAATGTAATGTTATGATTGGGCTTATTTCAAACAAAAACATTATTTGCCATAACCCACACGCGTGAAATAAAGGAAAAATGACCATGTGTGTTTGTTCGTGTGGTTGCAGAGAAGCGTGTTGGTTTGCCTCTCACGAGAACAATCCGTTCTAGCTGCCACTACATTGTCATTCAAGGAGCGTGTGTGTCAAGTGAGCAACGCGTCAGGTGAGTAACGGGTCCAGCCGGTCTGCACGTCAGCCGGCTCGTTCAATCCACATGGGACAGACGCTCCTGGCGTGCAGAGCGCGCGGCGCAGCAGCTTCGTTCTAACTTCAGCGCGAGCGTAGGTCTCGTGAACTGCACCGGGACTGTTAATTAGAGCCCAGGTGAAGCCTTTTCACGACGACGCGAATTGGAGCCTCGTGTGAATATTTTGTTCTGCTTGATCAGACTGTGCGCCTCCGGTTTGTCAGCATGGAAACACACCGGCTGTTAGAACCGGTTTCCTCCTTCAAAATAAAGTTTATTTCTGTCTGACATGGAAACAAATGTGCAAACTTTAACTTGACAGCAATAGTGACCAAAGAAGAAGATGGTATTCTTAAATTTGTCTCAGTACGAAGGTTACGACACTCTAAAGTTGGGATACTTATTTAGATACAAGTGAACGCTCTCCATAAAAAATGCGCTAAAACGAAAAATTTTCCTTCTCACGAGTAAAAAGATGACTTCACACACAATGAAACGCAGAATATAAGGGTGTTTACTCTCAGAATACATACTTCTTAATGTTGGAATATTATATTTAAGCTTACGAAAAGATTAAGGTGTCAGCAGCATTTTGCCTAGCTTTTCAGCCAGTTTTAAAATACCATTAAGTAGTTCATCAATAACAATGCATAATGATATTTTAGTGTTCACAATTTGATTTGAATGAGGGATTTAATCTGTGATTTAACAACTGTAGCTGTCATATATTAAAAAGAGTTGAGGGAGTAGAGTGAGGGATTTCTTACAGAAGTAGCGTTTGAAGCTCGTTTAAATCAGTATGTTCAAGTTAGAAACCTTACAAATGTTGTTATTAGAGCATTCTGGGTAAAAGATAACCTGCTGGGCATTTTAAAAATAACTGAGATATTATGGATGAAAAAAACAGGCCACCTAAAAGACTAAAATGTGTTGTCTATTTAAATATTATAAGCACTTGGTGTTGTTATCTTTAGGTGACTGAAAGGCGATTTGTTTTGAAACTCAAATCTCCTCATTTCCGGTGCCGTTTCGCCTCACAGTGTGTGGTTTGGCGCATCTGGACCTGCAGCTCTGCAAGGAGTCTCCCTCCTCCTCCTCCTCCTCCTCCTCAGTCTCTGGGTCTCTCCTCAGTTTTCAGCCCGCACTTCTCGCCCAGGTGTGACATTTTTGGAGCGCCTCATAGGAACCGCAACCCCGCCGAGAAGATGACGGACTCCGCACCGCCAGACTCCACCAGCGTCTCGGACCCGGCTCCAGTTGTGGACCCCCCGGCGGTGAACGGGCAGTGCGAGCAGGCGGACCCCCTCCAGGAGCAGCAGCAGCCGGAGCAGCAGGAGCAGCAGGAGCAGCAGCCCGGAGCAGAAAGTCAGGGAGAAGGTCTGAAGATGGACCAGGAGATGAAGATCACAGACAGCATAGAGGACCGAGGTAAGAAATACGGTCAAAGTTTAGGATTCCTGCCGCGTCTCAGGGCGCTCGCTGTGCGTAAAGCCCCGGAGGAGAAGCCCGGTGTGGTCAAACTGTACGAGTACATAGAAATCTGATTACACTTGTATTCAGTTACCTACACTTAAATATGTCGCTCTTCTGCTTCCTATAATTTGCTCCCAAATGCTCCAAACTGCGCACAAATACGAGTTAATTTAAGAGGAAAAAAGGTGAAGACTGACACTTAAATGCTGAGAATATTATGAAAACTGCACAGAGCAAAATAATAAACAGTGTGTGCACTTTTTCATTTTGTTAGACGTATATTAGCAGTGATACTGGGCTGTGATCAGTTTTTTGACTCAGTAAAAACTGACAGACATTTAAATAGGTGTTACATTTGTGAAATATAGCGCAGAAGAAAGTGTGTTTATCTTTTTATTTAGTTCATGTGTCTGTTTAATCACATATGAACCAGAAATGATGATATATTGTGATAATTTGGGGAAAATAACATAATGAAATGCGGGATATATAATGAGTTTTGATGAGATGACTCACTGTAACTGAATGGATGCATTTTTAAAGTCCAACCCAGTTCATTAGTATGTTGCTCAGCGGTTAATCAATTAGACTGATCAGAACAATCTGCTCTCATGATAATTTCACAGAATAATTCAGTTTCTGACCACATAAAAAAAAAAGACTCAATGTTCTTTTGAAAGGAATTCAAAGCATTTTAAAGCTTCTAATGTTCATAGTTACACCAAAATGAAAAAAGTGGATATCAGCAGTCTGGAGGGTTTTTTAGATGGTTTTAGAATCGATTAATAAAGTTGGATCTGATGTGATCAAGTATCAGTATTGGATGCTGATTCTGACATCATTCACTTGTTTGATATTGAACTGACGTCACTAATCCACTTACAGATCCAGATTCCAGAGTCTGATGTTTTCATGTGTTTTCAATATTAATAATTTAATGGTAAACTCACGACCAAAATATTTCATAATTCAATAAATTTGCAAATTTCCAAAAATCTTAGCAATAATCAGTTGGTAGAGTTAATTCACCACTTTGCTTGAGGCTGATATATCTCATCAATTATTGGATTGATTGCCATTACATTATGCACAGACATTCGTGCTCCCCAGAGGAAGAATCCTACTGACTCTAGTAATCCTGTGATTCTGCCTCTAGCGCCACCATAAGATTAAATGTTTGGGATTTTTATAGAAATATCTCAACAGCTTTTGATCTGATTTCTAATAAATTTGGTTCCAACATTCAGTTCCCTCACAGGCTGATTTGAAATCACTTTATGATCCTGTAATTCCCACTAACAGTCATTTATAGGGTGTATTTTAAATTTACTCAACTCTTTGATTTATGACTTTTTCTTTACTTCAGACTTTATATAAAGTGCTGATAAGCACATTAACATTGTCTGCTAAACCTCTGCATGTTAGCATTCATTCATGTGGAAGCTCTTATATTGAAAACATGTAATATAATTTATGTATTTATTATTCACTTTATTATTGCACTAATTGCCAGTAAGTAATAGACTACAATTAATGTCACTAGTGTGGAAATAATCCCTTGTTTTCAATTTCTTATGCTGTGGTCAAACATATAATCTAAGTCAGTTTAATGCTCATCAGTTTGGTGTTTCAGTAATACAAATAAATAAATTTATTAACTGTGGAAACTGAACTTAAAAGCAGAAACGACTGAGTCAAAGTATCGAACGTCTCTGCTCTGCTCTCTCTGAGTCATATCTGTATCTGGTGGGTCACTGTGCCCTGCGTTGTCGTCTGCAGGTCTTCTGGAAAGCAGCATGCGTCTGAAGCCTCATGAAGCACAAAGTTACCGCAAGAAAGCTCTGTGGGTGTCCTGGGTGTCCATCGGGATCACCATCATCCTGGCCATCGTCGCTTTCAGTGAGTAACTCTGCTGTGTTTGCTCTGACGAATCCTCAGACTCGCAGGATGTGATGCTTTTTACTTTTCTTGTTAGTTAGACAGAAATCCAAAGAAATACAGACACCTGCCGTTTGGTCCTTCAGTTGAAGGACGATTGTTTTAATCACTGTGACTCCCTGCTGATCAATGTGACCCCCAGCAGAGTGATTAAAGAGCAGCGCTTGACGACAAAATAACATGAAGGACAAGCAACTGATGTGAAAACACAACTTTAACAGTTCACACTTCCAGCCAAGATCCTGTTTCAATCCCTGGAAACCTTTAACCTCCCATCACTTCCACTTCAATGGAAGGAAACATGAAACGTTTTCCATGTCAAGTGTGTGAGCTCGACCTTTAGTCCTGCTGCTTTTCCTGAAGTTTTGTTTCTTTCAGAGGCAGAAGAAGTTAAAGTGTCTTTCTTTGTTGTGAGAACTGTGGTTTTTCTTCTCGTTGAGCCTCAGTGCATCAGGGATGAGACCCTTCAGTGTTGGTTGTGAGACCGACGAGAGGCAGGAATCATCACTGACCATCTGCTAGACTTTTGTAGCTTCTTGTTTTTAACTTTTCTGCATGTTGAAGGTTTCTACCTCTCAGTATAATCTGGGATTTAAGTGATTTACATTGTAGATCCAATTCAGGTGATGTTTCAAGGTGTTTTTTCAATTTGTGAGGCTGGATTAGAGACCATTTCTTAGAAAATCCTGCAGATTATTTTGACATTTGACAGACATGTAGAAATGTAGGGATGCTTTTGTGTCAAAAATCTCTAGAAAACATGACAAAATTTGACAAGTGGTGCCTGTGTTGTTTTCTGTGCATTAAATCAGAGGCCTTGTTAACCTTTTCTTAAAGATCTGACTCCATCACGTACTGCAAGATTCATCTGATGCCCCTTCCTCCTCTGCAGTAAATGCAGATTAGTGCTTGACAGATGCATAAGTAAAGAGGACACGCTTCGCTGCAGTGTGGCTGATCACCTCCACCAGATATAGATGTACACAGATATGAGAGTTTCCTGTGATGCAAAAGACTAAAGCTGTTGACAGCAAGAGAAAAAAACATGCTCTTCATCTTCTCTATGCCTTTTTCTTTATATTTTTGAAGATAAATCTGAACATCTCCTCATGCAGCGTCTTCTTCATTAGATATTTCTGTCTCACCGCTGTATTCCTGCAGTGGTATCCCTTGTTTGTCACATCTCGCCTGCTCTTTCTCATAAATGAAACATAGCGCTGCTTGCAGATCAGCTGCAGAAATGAGCAGGGGAGGAGCCAAATGAGGCCGACGTAGCAGCAGAGAAACCAGTAAACAGTGATCTGACTTGCAGTCACACCGGGCCACCGTCATTACACACTCATAATTGTTTTATTTGATTTTGACTCTCCAGAGAGAGAAAAAACAGAGCAGACTGGAGGAAGTCCAGCGGGTCAATAATTAATCTGGTTTGAGGTTGGAAGCTAAAATTGGTATTTGATTGGTAGCCATGTAGCACGAGTTGACCACTTGGGTCAGAGTCAGTCCAAGTAGTTTGAGGGAAACATCTTGTTTTGAAAATCAGACCTTCTTCCTGAGTTCAGACCGTGTTGTTTCGAACATTTTGCCCACTTCCTGTTCTGATAAGGAAACACCGGTGGAGCAGCAGGACAGGACAGGCCTGTCTTACAGTTTCCCTCTCTGCAGTGCGTGTTAAGCTGCTTTAAGCCTTTTGTTAAACACATTACACTCCAAAGGTGTTTATTCATTAAGTTGCATGTGCTTTGTTTTGTGGCTCTGCTTTAATTTTGTTTGATAAACAGCAAATTATGTTTCGGTTGGATTTTTATTTCAATATAGTGTAATTTTATTTTGACTGATTTTGATTTTTTTAATGTAATTTCTTTAAGTGTTTGTGATGACATATATAATCAGTGCTTAAGATTTTACATTTTCTCTACAGCAGCATTAATTAGAAGCAGTTTTTCTCTTCACTTTAAACGTCCTTGTTTGATTGACATCGCCACGAAAATTAACATTTGTCAGCAAACAATACACAGCACCATTTGCTTGTTCACTCGTTGAACCAACTATAAAACTGTCAGTGGCTCTTTTGAAAGTTGCCTGTGTATATAGAATTTAAAGTATGTCCTCAGTGGTGAGCTCCATTGTAAATATGAGCATTTTTGATGTGCAAAGACTGTGGAAGAATCGAGCTGTCAGCATCACACAATGTCCTCCGTCATGTCTGTTGGCTCTGTGCTTGGACAGTCGCCTCGCATGTCTGTTTCTATATTGAGCTTCCTGCATGATGTAACATCATAATGAAGCCACACCCTAATAAAACATATTTCAAATGAAGGACAACGTTGTTAAAAGTAAAAAAAAAAAAACAAAGAGCGAAAGCAAATAGGAATAAAAATACCAGTATTCTTGTGTAAATATCAATCAAGGGAAGACAAATAAGTCTAATCAGGTCACCTTTTTTTACTCTAAACGTATTTGATGCAATATGAAGTGAAAATATCACATTTTGGTTAGTGTCTTAAGCATGTTACCCACCAAAAAATGTAAATATCAATCTTTTAAAACTGAATGACAACTTCAAGTGCAGATCAGCTGCAGTAAAAACAGAGCAGAGAGGGTCATGCTAACATTTTCCACTTGATCTCAGACATTTTGCTAAGCTAAGCTAAACATCTAAAGGCTCTAGCTTTATTTTTAGCAAATACATTAAACTGGTATCAATCCCCCATCTGACTCTATAAGCTAAAGGACGATTTTGAAGGATTAAAACAACTGAGACATGTTATGATATTCGTGTATTGGGACTGAAGGATGCAGAGCGGCCCTGCAGAGTGTCAGCCATCTGAGTTCACAGCATGATAGCAGACTCTGTAAAACATTAGCTTTACTCAAACACGACGAAGACTCCTGCTCAGACATATCTGAGAGTGTGTGTGAATTTTCTGACAAGCGAGCATGTGCAGCTTTAAGTTTGTCCCAAAGAAAAACAGCATGTTTACTCGACAATTTAAGGAAATTTTAGTTACATTTTAAGTTTTAATCAAAAGTGACTATAAACTGGCCTGTTTATGTGAAGCTGAAGCAGATTTTTCGTCCTAGCTTTGCAAAATGTCACCTTGAGCTCATGTTTTCTTGTCCACAATAGTAGAAATGAGTCTAAATGAATGACTGAAAATGTAATTGAGCCCCTTGCTGCTGCTGCTGCTGCTGCTGCTGCTGCCGCTGCCTAAATAACGAGGCCTGTGCGAAGCCACGACGGCACAGTGAGACGAACACCACCAGTCCACCAACTGTGAAAACAACCTCATTTCACTGATATGCATAATGCAGCTCCAGCAACAGCAAATAAACCGGCGGAGCTTCGGTGGTGTTTTATCTTCTGTTCTCGTGCTTCTCTTGTCAAATGTGACAAGTCGGGAAAGAAAGGGGGGGTTGATCTTGTACATGTGTGTGTGTTTGAGTGTGTGTGAGTGTGTGTGTGTGTGTGTGTGATGTTGGTGCTCGGTCTCCGCTGACACCCACCGAGCTTTCTTGGGAGCCAATTAGCCATCGCTGGGCTCAGCTTTTTACGACTGCAGAGCCGCAGCAGATTCATTTACACACAGTTTCTTTTTTTTTTTCCTGCTCCTAATGAAGGAGGCAGGAGGTGAAAGATGAGGGATGCAGGAGAAGAGGGAGGAGCAGCACACATTTCTGTCATGTGGACCACCAGCTCATGATGTTACATTCAGATATGAGGGGTTTCCATCCTTTATTAGATCTCCAAAATGAAAAAAAATCACATGAAACATCATAAAAGCACATTTTTTCTGCTTTAGTTTGACTTGCAGGTGTAAATCTGCTCCATTGTTTATAATGCAGATTATTTGGCATGAAACTGTGAGTCATATTGAAGCCCTGCTGTGTGTTTTTTGCGCTCATGCATGTGTGCGTGCTCACTTCAGTGTGCGAATCAAAAGCCTTCACATGTAAACAAAAGACGCCTCCTGTCGTTTTTTTTTTCTTCTCATAAGCTGAAGTTACCCGGGCAGATATGTGACACTTTGGTGTTCACACACTCCCTCCTTCTCTATTTACTTTCATTTGAACAGCTGTCAAGTCCTGTTTGCTGTATCATTCATCTGTTACTTCACGTAGAAATGGGAACACAGGGTGTGCCTTTTTTTGTTTTTGTTGTTTTCTTTACAAGAATATCTGTTTAAAGAGAAGGCTAAGTCAAACATCATCTAAAATCAAACAGAAGGAGGCTGTTTAATTGGATTTTTATGTGACGTTTTTGCTATAAATATCGGTTTTTACAATCAATTTTGACACTGCTCTCATGCTGCGTCTCTGTAGATATCTGGTATCATAAAAAAAAAAATCACACCTCCTAATTTGTATTCACGGGTCGTCCACATGTGTGTCAAAGTGTTTGCAAAGGCATGTCAGCCACAGTTTATGCCTGTTTTTCATTTTCATCTGGGAAAGTGTATGATTGCGCCCTGAGCCCGGTGAGACCAGATAAAACACTAACGAGAGGAGAAGACAAGAGCTTTGGAGGCTGCAGCAGGAGAGAAACAAGGGGGGAAAAAAAGGGGTGCAGAAGGACAGAGGAATTACAGTTTTGCTGTTCTTGCATCATAAAGAAAAGGAGTGACTGAAGGGGAATGCAAAGAGAAAGAGATACAAGGCAAAGCTGTGTTTCTGCTTGCAGGGCTGAGACGAGTTACTGGCCCCCAGTGAGTTTTGCTAAAAATAAACCTGAGAGGAAAGGAGAGGATTCCTTCCCTCCATCTATCTGCATCTTCCTCTCCTTTGTCTCTCCCTCCTCCTCCCTTCGTTCCCTCCCATTGCAGGCAGATGATCACACACAGCGGCTCCGGCTCCTTGTTTGTTTTCAACACATTTACAGCTCATTTGCATAATTTTCTGATAACTGAATTATTTCAGTCAACAAAGAAATCGGCTTCGTTATGTCTTGAAAGGTTTGCTGCACAAACTAATAAAGCCATAAAAAGGAATTCTTCACAAAAATGCACCTGTGGGCATTTTATGATAAGCATCCAGTCAATGAGAGATTTTCCCTTATTACTTTTTTTTTTATTTGATAGCAGTCAACCTTTATTTGTTCTTGCACAGGCAGGAAATCTGCATCCAGCTGTCAGTTTAATGCAGAAAAAAAACACTTGTTATGTCTGTAAGTGTCTGGGAGCAAACTAAAGCATTTAAAAAGAGACATTATGAGCAGCAGTGTCGAAAAAGAGGAACTTTATGTAACATATTCTGCAGAATAATCCATGTCAATCACTAAACATGGGAAGACATGGTGATCAAAGACGGATGGAAGGATGAATTGATGATGTTTAACATAAATATCAATGAACACAAACACTTAAAGCAGGTTGCTTTGATGTTACTTGTTGCTCATTGCTGCATTTCTCTCTTTCTGTTTTCTTTCCAGCTGTTTCCATCATGCGACACAGTGCTTCAGCTTTTGGATTTGCTGTAAGTCGACTGTAAACCTGCCACTTTACCAAAACTACACTGTCTAACACTGCTGTAGGGAAGCATAAATGCTGTGAGGAGAATATAAAGTCAGTGTTTCTGTTTTCGTTCTGCAGTTTGATGCCACGCTCGATGTGTTGTCCTCCGTCATCGTACTGTGGCGGTACAGCAACGCTGCCGCCGTCCACTCAGCACACCGCGAATACATGTAAGTACAACCATCTTTTAATCAGACTTGGTTCAAAATCAAGATATAAATCATTCTCAGCTCTGAGTTTCTGCAAATACTTCAGATGTAAAAAAAATAATAGAAAAAAAATAAAGAAATGAACACCATTAATGCTAAACAGGAAATATTATTGACCCAAACACAGCAAAATCAATCCAGTCTGGTGTTCTGAACAGCTACAATTTTGAGTAGGTTTTTGCTGGAGATTTATTAATATTTAATTGTCCTAAAACATGTATTATCCACTTGAATAAAATGACCTAATATATCTTGCACTTAAGGATAAAAGACAAAAAAATGAAGACAGAAATGCAAATTTTTCACCGGAAAGTGATAGAAGTTTAATATTTTCATGGTTATCTCCAAATTTAGTTCCCTGTCTTTATTCTGTTCATATACAGCCTTTGGTGTTTTTTATCTAGTTAATAAATATATTGTCCTTGTGGCAGCTTTGTTTCTGAAAATTTAATTTTTTTGTCTTAAAATCATCAGACTGCTTGCAGACGCCCTGCAGTTGTTTGAGTCTTTGTTTCAGCTCATCCAGATGGTTTATTTCCATCGAAAAAACACAGAAAAGTGCTAAAATTCATTTTAATGTGTCCACAGTGTTGAGTGTGTGTGTGCATGTGTGTGATTTTTGCTTCGTCATGGACAGGAGTGTGTCAAACAGCAGGTCTCTTCAACTCCGTCAGCCTCGACTCACAGGGACCAATCAGAGATGAGCGCTTCCCGTCTTATCTGTACCTGGCTGAGAATGGAGTGTGTGTGTGTGTGTGGAGGTCAGGTGGGCTTTTCAAAGCCTGTTGAATGATCATAAAAAGAGAGGAAAAAAAGAAAATTGTTTTCTTTTACTTTAAAATCTGTTGTGTTTGGATGAGTCTTAAACATTAGGAGAGAAGACAGACAGCGAATAAAATGCAGCCCAAACAAAAACATCTGTCACAGAATAAATCAGATGAAAGAAAATCCTCTCCATCTCTGCGCTTACAGACCGAACATCTGGTAGACTCATACAGTGAGTCTGTGCGTCCCGACACGCACAGAGGAGTGACTGCTAATTGCTGGAGGGATGACGGATTAAATCACATCCCCAGAAACAGACTGAAAAAGACATCAATTCAACTTTCCATTAAATATCTGACACGCTGCAAACAATAAGATAGAAATCAGTTCGTAGATTTTTTAAAAAAACATAAAAACATTCAGTCCTGTTTGGAAACGCATTTATAACCAGGCTGCAAAGCTTATGAGGAGGATTGTAAAGGATGTTGCCTCATGCAGTTCAGCTAATAATGCAGAAAGTTTAACCTCCTGATACTCTGCGTACTCATTTGGGGACATTACATTTTTGCCTTTCTGCACCATGTGTAAGACTTTTATGCATTTTCTCCATATGAGGACATCATTTTTGCAAAAACTACTTCCTGTACAAAGACAAAGTTTGGTTATTCTACTTATTTGGTTAAAAACTTAAGTCCTATTATTCCCAAATAGATAGGAGAAATAAAAAAAATGCACACCAAACAAAAGCTCGGGTCTCAGGAGGTTAAAGTTAAATTTTGCAATATTTCTATATCAGATAATTGAAAATTGCAAGTCAAATATACAGCTAATCAAGCGCCATCAGCTGTATTTTTAATAGGTAAATCAGAGTTAAATCTTCACATTTAAGTGGCCACACAATGTCACTTTTGGACAGCAGCCTTCATTGTGTCTCTCCAGCAGCTAATTGGAGAATTAGGACAAAGTTCAAGACGCTGCTCGGCCAGTAATTGCCCTCACTCACAGATCACACACACACACAAACCAGGAAACACGCATTCGTAAAGCTAGAAAGCAATGAAAAACACACTTACACACACACACACATACACACACACACACACACACACACACACACACACACACACACACGGATGCATGAGCACATGAAGTACAGTTTGTGTTTGTTTGATGGGTTGCAGCTTCCAGCAAACTCCTGAACAGAAACAGAGAATCTGTTATTCTTCTTCATGTGTTTTATCCGTCTTTGTTTGATGGAGGAGATGTGGCTGAATAGTGATGGCCAGGTACAGGCCAGTTGCCAAGGTAACAGGCTTGAGATGTCAAAACAGGATGAATTAGGGATTTTTGTTCCCAAATGAAAAGCGGGGCCGCTTCATTCACGCACATGTCACAAAGGCTCGAGCGAGAGGCTGTTTTTGTGATAATATTGATATTAAAAAAGTAATGTAACCCAGCTGTGATGTGATGGATGTTTTGAAACAGAAGCTTCGTCTCTTTGAAAAAAACCCTCCGCTGGTCTTTTTGTCGTTGTTTGAGTCATGGAGTTAACAGCAGTGGTGTCATTTATACGACCGCAGTATGCTGCGAACAACAGGGGGCCTGTTAGAGGAGGGTGTGTGTGTGTGAGTGTGTGATGTGTGTGATGTGTGTTTCTGTGTTGGTCCGTGTCTTGCTGTGGATTTCCTAAAGGGATGTTGGGCGTTGCCTTGGTTACCTCATCCGGTCAAAAAGCTAGGATCTGAGTGCAGCCTTCAGGATGGAGCGCAGGCTGGTAGCCATGTATGACCAGAACATCTGCTCCAGTTGTTTTCGTCTCCCTCTAGACTTTGTTAATTGGCTAAAGGGTTTTTTTTTAAAAGGACATCTGCTGCTTCCAAATAAATAAGTCTTTGCTCCGCATATCAGTGTAACACACTCACCTGTCACTCAGCCCTAATTAAGGGTCATTAGAAATTTAGTTTCTGCTGTTTTTATCCTTTTGTTGTTGAATAAAATCCAATAAGGTGAGTCTACAGCCACACTAGCAGCTCTGAGGGTGTACATGAAGACACAGCAGAGCTCTGAGTACAAAATGCTAATGAACAACCTCATTTCAAAAAGAACTGGGACACTGTGTGAGACATAAATAAAAAGATCGAGATAATGTGCTGATCCAGTTTGACTTACATTCAACTGAAAACAGGAGAAAAAGAGTATATTTGGTGTTTAAGCAGTGATTTTTGTAAATATTTGCTCCTTCTGAACCACCTGTTAGGAACATTTTCCAGGTAAACGAGTTCATGGGAAGCAGATGGGAGCTTCATGGTTTGTGTATGAATGAGGCATCAAACAAACAGTCATTCACAAGCTTGAATGAGTCAAAGGCCCGGGAACATTTTCTAAAAATGTCAGAACTGTTTTAGCTTCTGTTTAACAAAACGACCCGACTTGTCACGATCTGTTAACTGGAATTGTTTTGGTTCAGTTGATTCTTGAGTTGAGTGTTTCCTTTTTGTTGTTTCCTGTTTTATTTTGGTAAATCCTGTTCTGTGTCTTGCTACCCACATCCTGTCAAGTTTCCCGCCTTTTTGTGATTACCTGCCCTGCCCTCATGTGTTCCACCTGTGTTGATTGCTCCACCTGTGTCTCGTTATCCCGGTGTGTATATAGTCTCTGTGTTTCCCCTTTGTCCAGGTTAGATTGTCTGTTGTACTTTGTCTTGCTGTTGTCGCTCCCTTTGCTTTTGTCATCCCTTCGTTCTGTTTCTGATCCTGTTCTCCCTCCGTCTTTGGTTTATAACATTTGAGGTACCTCTGTCTTCTTTGATTCTTGTATTATCAGCTTGTTTTTCAATAAAGCTCGCTTTTTGTTAAATTAGTGGATATTTTCATCTGCATTTGGGTCCTTAGTTTTTGTAATCCCTGACACAACTTTCTTGTAATTGGGGTTGTAAAATAAAAAAAGGGAGTATTACAAGCAGACCTCATCACCGCTTAAATTGAATGAAACAGGCTGGAAAGACTTTGTTTTGGTGCACAGTTGTGGTTTTTGTCAGAGTCTCTGGGGATCTGCTGTGGTCAAAGCAAGTTTTTTTTACCATAACTTTGGCTGGAATGTGACATTTTCTCTCACACGACATAAAACCAGTGTGTTTTCATTCGTTCTCTGCAGGTAGTTAGTTCACTTATAGGCTTCTTTGGGCAAACATGGACAAACAGGGAAACAGAAAGCAGCAACTTTTTCCTAAAACTATTGAAGTGGGGTGAAATGGGGCATGAACACAAGTCTTTTATACAACTTCTCACTGATCATTATTCTTTTTACAATAAGAGCACTAAATGTTGAATGTTTCTATCACACCAGGAAAATATTTTGGCTTCTTATCAAAGGTTTCTTCTGGTTTAAAACATCACACACACACTTTCCTCTCAGCATTTTGACTGGGCGTATTATGTAAAACACTGATGATATGATTTGCAACACTTTCTCTGAAGAAGAACCAGACAGTGAGAGTGTTTCACTTCACTTTCACACAGAAAAATCTTATCTCGCAGATGCAAATTTGTCCAAGTCCTGATCTACTGCATCCAGTCTCTGGTTCATCTTTTATCAGCTCTGCAATGCAAACAGCCACCTTTTATCTGCAACTCAATTTATCTCCTAAATGAACTCTGCATTTGTTTGCAACATATTTTTTTTCTAGTTATTCTGAGCTGAATTAACCATGATGACTAATGAATCCTGGTGTTTATAAAACCTTGATTTTGCCCTGAAGTTTGCAGCTTTTTACCACTTTCATCACCTCCCACGTTGCATCAGAGTTTGTTGGATAGCAATGTGACCAAAGGAGGAAACCTTGTTAACAAAACTGTTATCATTTTCCTCCTGGTGACACTTAATGGTGGCAAAAGAGAGCAGGTGGTTTCTTCTGACTTTCAGCGACACATTTGTGTTCATTGATAACTGAACAGCTCATGAGTATCAACACTGTTAACTGGTTCACACGAGTTGGAACTGACTCTGTTATTTGTGCTTGTGTAGTTATGTTTCTTGTCTCTTTCCCTCCACAGAGCCTGTGTTATCTTGGGTGTGGTTTTCATCCTGTCGTCCTGTTGCATTGTGGGTAAAGCCATCCATGACCTGGCCACAAGGCTGCTACCTGAAGTGGTAAGAAGTTACAGACTATTAACACCGCAAACAGCCGATAAAAAGCATAAAATAACCGTTGTGCACCAATTAAGCAACAAAAACACTCAATAAGGCTAAAAAATACAAGACAAGAGTTTATGTTGACATGTTTTTGCTTCAGCAGTGTGTGACAGTGTGCAGGAAAATGGCTCTGAATGTGGCACAGAGGTCAGAATTTGGCTCAAACTGGCAATGGAGGACAGCTTTGGATTAAAACGTCCACCATATGGGACAGATTACGTTATCCATTTAACACTGAGGGGAAAAAGCCCTAAACACATTAAAATTCTGCGGTGCTTTATGGCAGCTGCATCACTGCCAGCTGAACCATCGAATGAGGTCATTTAACGGTCGTGTCCTTTGTCTCACAATCTAGGATGCGGAATTTAAAGCCAAAAGTTTGTTTTCTTTTCTGATTTTCTTGCTGATATTTGCAGCTTTTTTTTCAAAGTTTGGCCAGATTTTACCAACCACATCGTCCAGCCAGGACTCGTCGGCTTTCCTTTAATATCTCCAGTCTGCCAGAGACCAGGATTTCACTAAGGATCTAAAAAAAATCCTGTTGACTTGATCCTGTTGTGCCTGGATCTATTAATATCTTCTCAAAAGCTGAGTCCAAGACAAACAACATGCAGGCAGCAACAACATTCAAACAACATGCAGCTTAACGAATAGTGCAACCGGAAAAACTGCACATGTTCAGCTTTGGACGTCAGCAAACAGGGTTGGTGGTTTCGGCCTGATAACAAGTAATAATAATAAAGCAGAGGGTTTCCAGTCTTCAGTGAGCAGTTCAGTGTGGTTTCTGAACAGTAAAAGAGTTCAGCTCTAGTTGTTCTGTTGAGGCAAAAGAAATCATGAACCGCTGCTCGATGATTTTGCTAATTTGCTTTGAGACTGCAGCTCAGACCTGCTGCATTGATCTCATGTAGAATCACACAAAGAAGATGTGAGACAAGTTCTTAAGTTGCTTTATTTGTCTCGTCCTGACCTGTTAATAATATTTATAATCTTGAAAAGGCCTTGATGCAATAATGAAAAAATATAGTGTACTTTTTTAAATTCTGTGAGATAATTGAAGGGTTGAAATTTCATAACCAAACAATCCAGGATTGATGTTTCACTTAAAACAAACTGAACTTAAAGCCGGTTAAATATCATACTGAAGCTTTTAGGCTTGAAATCAGACTGAGTTCGTTTTATTTCAGTTTACTGTGTGTGTACGTGTGTGTGCATGTGTGTGTCTGCGTGTATATGTTTGTGTGTGTGTGTAGCACCGTCCTTGCTGCGGCTCTGAATGAAGGATGTCTCACATCTAAGGTGTGAACACAAGACTCTCAACTCTAAAATAGCTTCATCACACTGTTGCCAGGCAATCGTGATCTCCATAGAAACTTTGCTGAGGGTTTGAACTTGATGATGACAGTAATTGATGATGATGATGATGATGAGCAAACTGGGAAACATTATGGCTTCTGTGAGTTGCAGTGAAGAGATTATTACTGTTCAGGTGTTTCACTGCCTCTTTGGTTTAATTTACCTCAATGTGTTTTGCTTGTAGCAAAAATACAAGTGAAACTAATAAGTAAAACAAAGTGGATTTATTTGCCTCTAAATTAAAACAAGTTGCACATTACAAACGAGTTCTTAAAAAGAGATTAAATTGTTGTAATTTAATGTACAATTAGTAAATGTGCAGGTGCAACTGTTGCATCATGAATTAAGTTGATGAGTTCACCTTATAAAGCTAATGTTAGCGTGCTAATGTGACTCATTATGTGGGAAACAAAAGAGTTTGATGCTGATACTTAATAGAAATACTGTTATATATTTAAATTTCATAAACACAACACAGTTTATTATTCCCCAAATCACAAAATGTTATGCTAATGAATGCAGCATTGTTGGATTCTTATTATCATAATGGTGATTATGATAAAGTGATGCTATTAAGAAACTTTATAAACCTTGTAACATAGATTTGCAATTCGCAATCAAGAAATTAATCAATGTAGCTGGACACATTAGAAACATATTTTTCATGTGATTGGATTAGCTTCAGGGCAAAGAATCGGCTCCACACTGATGAGAAATACAGACTTTGTAACTCACTCAGGCTCAAAATTCAATTAGTTTTGAAATTCTGTATTGATTTATTGGACCGGCTTTGTTTTTCCATCTCTTCATCTGTGGCTGCAGAAAGGCAAAGATGCCGCCTGACAGACAGCGAGCACAAAAAGCATCAACAAAGGCAGACAGATTGTGTTTTCTTTCTCAGTCCAACTGCTTCTCCTCTGACACACTCTGACAAACACTCACTGGTTTCTCACAAACACAAGAGTTGAATGTATGAAGCTTTTGTTTACTTCCTCCTCTGTAAGGGGATATTAGAAATAAATCTCAGTTTAACCGCCTCCCTCTCACTTCCTCCTCGCTCTGAAATGTTAATAAGGTGTGCAGCTGCTTAGGTATGCAGCGGTGAGAAGGAGGGGAAGAGGAAACGTGAAAGAGGATGTTTGGGGTTTTGACACCAGACTGTTCCTGCTCCTCTGGTCCTCTGAGGCTAATTAATGTCAGTTAGCACCCAAAGTGAAGCTGCAGTCTGCATGCAGGCGTTTCATCACTCGTTTGTGAAATATTTTGGCTCTCAGCGGCGTCGTGTTTTGAATTGTTTTAATTAAACTGAAGGACTGTAGTGACCTCAGAGGTTTTACAACCGCTGGGCAGAAAGAAATCCACTTGAAACCACCAGGAAACATTTAAAATAGATGGTCAAAAAAATGGGAGACAAGCAAATCTTATTCTCTGAAAATAAGTATGAAAAAATTGATGCAATGAGATTATTTCAACCAGTTTCTAATGAAAAGCAACTGACTTCAGATTTGTCCTCATATCAGGTTCAATCGTTACTTGGCTTGTTAATATATTGTGTTATCTAAATATGTGCAACGACCCGTCCATTCAGACAAGTTAATGCAATCTATAATCTAACTTTTTTTCCATTGTGGTGCTTTAAAAAATCATTTCCACAGCTCGTCTGCTCCAGTTTGGTTTCCCTGCATCCAAATGACCATGATAAAAACTTGTCAGCCTTGTTGGATCAAATCTAAAGGACAGCAGGGCAGTTTGATATTCTACACGAGGGTCTCTGCTCGTCAAATGTAAATGTCAAGTACTGTGGTCACATTCAGGGCGTTCTTCTGTGTATGTGTGTGTGTGTGTTTACATATTTCCCTTCCCAGTGGGCCGAAATGCCAGCTCAGCCACTTTGAATGTTGATTAGAGGGTCACGTGGTCAGATTTCCCATGCCATCTTTCATTTCAGCTTCCTGGAAGCAAAACTTTCCAAAATAACTCAGTTCTGTGTTTTTCTTCTCAACAAAAAGTCCCAAGAGGATTCGTTGGTCTGTGTGTCACATTTAAAGGCATATCAGTAATTTTATTAATATTTAATTTGTAAGTAAAGTAATATCCAGATACCATGGAGCGTGATGTACTGTCAGTGATAAAATACTTGATTGTGATAGTTTTTCTTTTTTATAAATAACTGTGGCCTCCTGCAGCTGCTTTACAGTCAACATAAGTCTTTAATTCCTCCGAACGGCTTGAAGGCTTTTACTGTGAAGCAGCTACAGGAAATGTGCCGTTTCCACAAGGAGGAGGAGATAAAAGGAGGACAAGACCTCACTTACATCTTTAACTTCAATAAAACTTGACTTGTGACGTTCAGATTCAGTTATTGCAGGTTTAACTGATAATACAAGTTCAGTACATTACATAGATTTCTTTGTATCTTTAGATGTGGGAGTAAAACTGTTTAATAAAATGATTTAAAGCCGTAGAAAAGGAAGAATAACTCCTGTTTAAAAAGTGTGTGTATGTATCTGTGTTTGCTGAAATGGAAGCCTTGTCCTTGTTGCTGAAGAAGGTGCTCAATAGTTTCAGTATAATGTGCTATTTAGATGTTATTTTCACAGCTGAGTCACAGCAGTGACTGAGGTTTTATGCAGCTTGCTGAGGTTTTTCTCTCCATCTCCTCTTTGATGTCAGCGGGCTCGCCAGAGTCGCTTTTCATGGCTCCAAGGCCATAGTGCAATATTAATGCTGCTGCAGAGGCACTGAGTGTTCTGCAGCTCTTTTTCTCTCCTCTCATCCATCCATCCCTCCCTCGTCTCCATTGTGCATTTACATTTTAAGCATTAAGCTAACACTGTTTGCAATGAGATTCACAACCGATACAACAAGAAAGTATTTAAGAATTATTTAAAAGCAAAATAAAAGTCAGAAAAAGGCAGAGCATTCGATAAGATGGAGATAATTGCCTGGAAGAGCAATAAATAAGGGCTATAAGGAGCAAAGGGAAGCATTTTTGGATAATAACTCGATTGAATGGTCAATAAAGGAGGTGAGATAACAAATAAGCGAGTCCTCTGAGGGTTTCGAGCTGAACCTTGTCTGTTTCTGACAGCTGCACAGGTGGGACCTACAGCACCGGGCTGCGGTTGCACCACAATGCAGCTGTCGGAAGAAGTCAATGTGTTTTTGTCAACTATAATAAAGCATATTTAGACAGCAGGATGTGCTCTAGTTAAAAGTTTGCTTAATTAGCTGAGGTGAAAGCGATATGAAGGGTGGAGGTTTGGTTTGAGGGAGGAAGTGTTGTTAACCCTTGACCCTAAATAAATATTTATTAGAGAGACACACAAACAAACACAAACCCTGGAGAAGTACACTCTCCTGTATCCTCTTACATGTATCAGATACTAATGAAGTTGCTTCTTAAGCAGCATTTTAATCAGTAAATCAGATTTAAACTTTAAAAGTTAAAGATAATCGTAGGATAGTTTGACTTTTTATTGCTGCCATCATTACAACAAACTGATGGGCGTCAATCAACGAGTGATGCTCTTTGAGGGAGGACCTAGGATTAAACCCTGAGGGATCCCAGTGACTCAATCAATAAAATAAAAAAAATTAAAGCTGATCACACTGTCTGGTGTCTGTCTTTCAGGATGGATTCCTGTTCAGCGTTTCCATCGTCAGCGGCCTCGTGTGCATCATCCTGGCTGTGATCAAGTTCATGCTCGGAAAAGTGCTCACAAGCCGAGCCCTCATAACTGACGGTGGGTTTGCACACATGCCCAAACACTCCTCACATGCTGTAAAATGAGTTTTGCACTCATGCAGTCATTTCCGAGTACCATCATGTTTACATTCCTCCCTCTGACCAGCCGATACTGGTCGTCACCCAGCGGGTCACCACCCACACTGGGCCGAGCTCAGCTGCTCTCTGGTTTAATGAGTTGACCTCTCAGTGACAGATATTTGAGACATTTTAAGACTCTGTCACTTCACTAGACACTTCATATACTGCTGGAGGCCAATATCACATATAGACGGGACCATTAGCGAGTGTTTGAGAGAAGAGACCGACACCAAGATGACAAAATCCACCTCAGCTGACTCTGTTTCAGAGGAGGAACAAGACTTTTTGTTTTTCTCTTTCCAGGATTTAACTCACTGGTGGGGGGACTCATGGGCTTCTCCATCCTCATCAGTGCTGAGGTGTTCAGGCAGGAGCCAAAGGTGTGGTACCTGGATGGGACAATAGGTGTCCTCATAGGTCTTACCATCTTCGCCTATGGAGTCAAGTAAGTGATTACTGGAGCTTATCAGAGGGAAAATTTACAAGCACATTTAGATTTGAGATTCAAATATGTAAAGTTTGTCACACAAGGGCCATAAAGAATCTTCTTTTTATTGTATATTAACAATATTTTGGTTCAGGATTTAAAACAAGCTGCTAACATAAATAGTAGAGTTATTTATTTTGGACAAAGTGTCTGAATTACTTGCAGTAGAAACGTTCAGTCAGTCAGTCAGGTTGGTCAAGTCTGGACATCAGACGAATATTCAGCCTCATTTGTAATTAACATTATCAGCAGTTCCAGTGATAAAAAAATGACATTACAAAGCTGCATTTGTTGACTTGCTTTGATTCTGTTGATCACAAGTTTTTCTTGAAGTGCTAATGAAATATGGATCAAGATTCTCACATCAGTGTTTGTTTTCTCACCAAAAGTGTTTTCAGAAACATTTTTACTTCAGTGTCTATCTGCAATATGTGAGTTTCTTACCAGGCTGCCATGTTGAAAAGGGACCCTAGGAAAACACACTCACATGCTTAAGCATGCACACTCTCACTGAAAGGCACTAACATGCACATGTGGTTGGACCGCCTATTAAATAAAAAACAGAGAAGCTCAGATTACAACACACAGAGAGAGAGAATGACTTCATCTTTGCTGAGGATGCCTTCACTCCACTAAGTGTTTACATTCATGGCTGTTTGCTGTCATCTAGTGAGGCTAAATGTGTTTAAACTGCACATTTAAGCTGACTGGTTTCAATAATAATGCATTTGATTGGTTAAAAATCATTGTGTCACAGTATAATAAAATTTAAATCACTTTTGCATCTTTTGCTTTCTTAAACACCTCTTCTTCTTCTGCTGCAGGCTGCTGGTGGACATGGTCCCACGGGTTCGTCAAACCAGGAACTATGAGCGTTTCGAGTGACGGACAGCGGGAAGAAAAAGGAAAAGATTGAGAGAGTAAGAGAAGGGTTTGGGAGGGATGGAAAAGAGCTGATGACTGACTGCAGGGAGAGTGATGGAGATTTCACTCCCTGAAGTCTCTCCACAGACAATCACACTGAGTCCTCGAAGTGCTCAGCGTCTTTACAGTCCTCCCATTCAGAGATTTGAACTGACGGGCCAGTGATGACGGTGCTGGCGGACAAAATTCTTGGCACCTTTCAAGGGTTTTACAATGTGGTGTACATATAATATATTTATCTGTCTTTTAAGGGTGAACGGGGCCGTCTGTTCTTTCATGCCTCCATATTTAAACCAGAGGGTTCAAAGATAGATTTAACTGTGAAGGTTGAGTTAATCTGGTGTTGACTCAGAGAGAAACGACCAAAAACCGAACAAGGCGAGCTCGGACTGCAGCGTTCAGGAGACAACATGGACCCCAAGAGTCCATAACTCCCATAAAAGCAAATAGTCTTTTGTACTGCAAGTTGATGTACAATACCTCAGTTACACCTCATCGCTCTGTCAAAACACAGCCGTTTATTTTTCCCATGGTTCCTTGGAGGCCTTTGCTCAGCTGTGCTATAAAAATGTCGCTGTGCAAACTGTAAGATGTAGCTGATGTAGCAGTGGAGTATTAATGGTGTTTTCCCCTTTTTTTTATGACAAGAGAGGATGTATTAATACAAGGTCCATTTGGCATAGAGAGCAGGTATGTAAGCACACACACACACACACACACACACAGAGGCTCAGTAACATGATATGAAGGTTACAGTATTGATCTTTTCGAGGCAGGAAAGTCTGGATTGGAGATTGTAGCCTGATGCCGACACCAGCTTACAGTCCAGTATATTCAGACTGCCTCCCTGTTTTCCAGTCAAATAATATATTGACAGTGTGCGCCATCTACTGACCAGAAGAGGTACCTGCCACACCTGTACATGTAAATGTATTTTAATTACAGATGGTCTGTAAGCAGAGTCACATGAAGAGACTCTGAAGCTGTGCAGAGTATAAAAAAAGTTTCTGTTTGAACACATGAGATAAAAGAAAAGGTTGAATTCCCGCAAACTGCCAGCACTGCGTTCATTAGAGATCCAACTTTTCAGTCATGGATTTCGTTATCTTTACATTAGAGCCAGTGGCTTCTTTTTAAAAAAAATCTATTTAAACTGTTGGTTGTGTTTTGTGTTAATTTTTTTATGATCCTGTCAGGTTTTTTTTGGGTGTGAAGCTGTGTGTTGGTTCATTCTGCAGGTGTCTGATATGCGTGACCTGAAACATCCGTGTTACGCTGCATTAGTGTCTTTTTCTGTGATGTGTTGCATTTTACAACAGCAGCATCCTTAACTCAAACACATCACAAACCACTAATGTTACTGATTACCCCCACCACCACCAACACCACCCCCACCCCCCATTGTTCATATTAACTTTAGTCCAATTTGGTTTAATTTGAGTCATTTATGTCGTCACCAGAGGTGGGTTGTTTTAGCTGATCTTTGTCCACACACAGTCTGCCATCCGCACACACATGCACCAAAACTACTTTACAGGCACTTCATCTGAGAGAAAGCACAATACTCCACTTTAGTACAAAGTAACTCTTCCTGCAAAGCACATCAACTTGGACATAGCTCATCAGGTTAAGGTGCTAAAACACGACGATTCAGGTTATCAAAACCAGTGAGTATTTTCTGCTTTATCTTCTCAAAAATGTAAAGAAAACCTACAATAAACCACAGTTTATTATGGGATCCAATAGCTCAGCCAGTAAGCAGGAAGCAGTGGTGTGTAGTTTTGATCTCAAAGATGCCAGTTCAATCTTTCAGTTAACTTTAAAGGCTGATGTCTTCAGGTGAAAAGCTGTCAGAGATGTACTAAAAAATATGTTCCAGTCGTCTTACTTGAGGCCCTTCTTGACCTTTTTAGTTCAGAACTGACTATTAAAACCAGTTAACAGGTTGTAGCAGAGTTGGGCAGCCTCGCCTCTGTGTTGTTTCCTTGTTTCCACTATTGCAAATATGAGTATTTGTTTCTTTGCTCTGTAACCATCTTGTGTAATAAAACTAATTCGGTGCATCTCCTCTTGTCTTGATGCCTGATGGTGATCCGTGACTGAAATGCATCTATATTGAACTCAGTGTTGACATCAATTTTAAACAGCTTATTTAACTAAGCAGCTGTGATTTAAAAAAATAAATATATGAAATAGTATTTCAGCATCATACTGTGAAGGATTCCTCTTTCCAGCAGTTGATTTGTTGGAGGTAAAGATGGAAAAAATCCTCCTGCATGAACCCAAAACTGTGCAGAGTGAAACCGAACTGTTTGCACTGGAATCAGACGTCTGAGGAACTGATATCCAATGGGATTGACATTTTGACATTGCTAAACATTGCTTGTACTGTTTTTGTATGTGATGCCTGATCATTGCTCCTGCTGATGACACTATTGGCGCCACATCACGCACAAACCTCTATGATGGTTTCAGACAACAGGCAAGTCAATATTTATCTTCTTGATATGGTATCCAGAGTCACTGGGTGTCCTCTCTTATCTGGAGCAACTGTTTGTTTTGGGATTTGAAAGGGCAACTTCTAATCTATTTGGTGAATTGAGTGTTGACTTGTGGAGTAAAAACACAGTAATAAAACTGGTGGATGTTAATGTTTTACTGATTTATTTATGAATGATTCAGATCTGTTTTTTTCTTTTATCATCAGCTGCGCTCTTACATTAAAAAAAATTGATTGTAGACATATTTAATATGTTTTAATCTGGATTATTGAATAGATGTTAATGTATAATTTAATAATGCTTCTATTTTCTAACCAACTTAAAAATGTACTGCTGTTGTATAAAACAAACTTATTTCACTCAATTAAAATTTATTAAAAAAAATACGTACAATTTAATTTCAACATCCTGCGCATGCGCAGTGACATGGCCCTGCGTCTCCATTGAAAGTTCCTTGAATGCTGAATGTGTAAGTTTGGCGTTGTAGTTAAGGAAGAAATTTGTAATTATACTGTTCTCATCCAACATGAAACAGCAAGCTAAACTTATTCCTTCAAAAAGTTTTCCTCCAATGAACAGGCGAAGTGTTGTACTAGGCAGGTAATTTTAATAAAGAAAAGGTAAAACTGAAATAAACAAATAACAAATACAGGTAAGTGAATGAATAAATAAACACATCCCCAACAAATACACAAAAAATAATGTTCTTAAGTGTCCAAATCAAATACAATTACTGGCGATGCCCCCATGAACACACAAAGATGGATGGATGGAGATGGCAACAATCAAACGTGCTCTCAAACTTTCAAAATGGCCGCACCTGCAGCTTAACAGGAAATTCTAATTACAAAATAAGACACCCACTTTCAAAATTAAAGAATCCTCTTATTGAACCTGTCCCAGTTACATCAAAGTAATCGTGCATTTTTTTATTGAAACAAGTTTCTGTTGACACTTTGTGTCAGAAAAAAGCAGTTTGCTAAAACCATCAGCTGTGTTTTGATAGTTAACATCGACAAAAAATGCAACTACTAATGTTAGCTAGCTTAGTTTGTAGCAGCGCTGCTTAACTCCTGTAATCGTTAATATAATGAGCCGATTTTGGAGCTCCAGTTAAACAATTATGGGTTTAATATACTCCAGTCAGCAAGGGTTGGTGCCATTGTTAACTTGTTAGCTTTGTTAGCCAGTGGCGATTCTCGGCTTTTTTATGGAGGGGGGCTAACAGGGGTCAAATAATGTCTTTGGGGGTGAATGAACCAATTTACTTTTCACTGAACACAGTTTTTGTTTAAAATCCTTTAACAATTAATACCATATGGGTAAAGCAAAACAACTGAGATGAAACTGAAATTCAAATGGCTTTTTCAATTCAAAGTTCTTAGTCTAACAAGTAAGTATTTTAACACAAAATCTTCAAACTGACTAATTTATTAGACCATCTGATTATTTGAAATGAAAAATGAATGAATGAATGAAAAGCTTTTGGACTTAAAAGGCAGATGGGGTCAGAATCCAAGTGAAATGTTGTCAGACTCTTGGAAAGCTCATCAGACCAGTGGTGCAATGGCCTTGTCTTGGGTCTCTGGGTGTGAAGGTCTTTGGATTGTAACCCAGTTTTAGTTTTGGATTGCAAAGTCAGCTGCTCTCGGCAGAAGAGTGAAATGGTCAAGAGGCAGCGAGAAGGCTGTCAAAGGAGCAGCAGGTGTAGGGACGGTGTGTTTGCCTCCCTTCCACTCAATATTCACTGCTCATTTTCATTTAATGCACTGTTGATAATGTTTGTGAATCTCTTATGGATTGCTTAGCAGCATGAAAGAATCTCTTCGATTCCTGGTTACTTCTAAATTCCTTCTTTTTTTTAAAACTAGCCTTCATTTGTCCAGAAAAAAGCCCGTTCATCCATCAGCCCATTCTCATAGTGTGGTCCATCACAGAACTGTTGAGGCTGAGACCAGTGTCGAGTTTTGCACGCCTTGGTTCTCAGTAGTTTTTAAGGTAAACACAAGAAACTTGTGCTGCAGAAAATGGACCAGACTCAGTGCATAGCTCCCTAAACTTAACAACTGCCTTGCACCCTGTCCTATATAACCTAGAG
>JAQMCX010000041.1:11365994-11404966 GCA_029814765.1 Acanthurus leucopareius | reverse complement strand
TTGGCTTGCTGGACTGGCGGCTGGACTGGCGGCTGGACTGGCGGATGGACTGGCGGCTGGACTGGCGGCTGGACTGGCGGCTGGCCTCCGTGAGTGTTGGGTTAGGATGAGTTGTGTTGTGGAGAAGTGTTGTTGTGTAGTGTTGACAGGTATTCTGCTGTTGGACTGGCTGCTGGACTGGCTGCTGGGCTGCTGGATTGACTGTTGGATTGGCTTGCCAGACTGGCGGCTGGATTATTTGAGTGTTGGGCTGAGGTGGGTAGTGTTGTCTAGTAGTGCCACTGCCCACTTGGTGCTTTTCTGTGGGTGTTTGAACCCACTGCTCCACAGACAGGCCAATGTGTGCAGCACTGCCTCTTCTTTAGCTCCTCCGGTGTTTAACAGGAAGTTGACCATATTGCATAGCTTGCATAGCAGTTTCTCATTTTTCAGTTCTTAGGACATGCTTGCCTCTTTGCCTCTGATTGAGGTTGTAGTCACACATGATGATGCACATTCAGTGGGGTTAGGTCGCTCTCTGTTGTACTGTGTCTTGTACTTGTCTGAACATTCCTCTTCACTATTAAATAGAAAAAATAAATACATGCTTTTTTTTCTTTTTAAAATAAATGATTGCTATCTTAAACTATTTGTTTAACTTTTATTTGTGCTATTTTTATTTCTATTTGTAGAGACGAGGTGGATCACAGAAGACATCCAGGAAACAAAGACCAGAGACCTTCGTATCCGCAGACCCAAGTCAGGGCCACTGCACTGCTGAATTCTGACTGTTTCAAAGTCGATCACAGAAGAATAAAATCAGTGGTTTCCGCCTTGACACCACACTATATTGCTGGCTGCCTACTGCACTGTTCTGAGTCACTGTAAATACTGAATCTGTATTATTGTGATGTAAAACAATCATTAAACAAGAGTCAGAGACTTTTGTCACAGAAAAAAGGTTTATTTAAAAATAAAGTTATATCCCTCTTACTCATCAAGGATTGTGAAAAACAGAAACAAAACAAAATGTTGTCATTGCGTTATTCCCCATTCACTGATCGGACCACAAATGTTTCAGACACTTGATGCTAAATGGCGGCTTCAGACAAGGTTGAGATTGCAAAACAAAGATTGATACGTGTATGACTGCAAGTTACGCTTTTGTTTGTTGTTTTTAAAACAGAGACATTCAATACTGCGCTGAACAGATATGGCAAAAGAAAACATGTTGAACACAACTTTCGCTGATGGCTCGGTGTTACAGTTGCTCTGCACGTTGGATTTTTTGACTATCTGGAGTGTTTTTTGTGGACGAGACTGGCTGTATTTTATACAATTTTTATACCTTTGACATTTTACCTGGTTATTCAGTATTTAATGATATTTGCTCAAGCTAGTGCTCAATATAGCATCTAAGCATCAGCTTATTGTACTTGTAGGGTTTTATAACACTCTGATTAATCCTAATACCTTAATGCTGCTCAAGCTTAATATGAACCAGAACCTTTAATTAAAGCTGCAATGTAGAGTGAAAACAGGTTGTTGTGACTCAGTCAGTTTAAGGCAATAAAAACAGAAAACCCACATGTATTACATGTGCTGCTACACCAGCTTTTAGCCAGAAAATCTGGTTTTTACTAGTGTATTAAAAGAAAAAAAGGGCACCAAATTTTGTGTCTAAATAGATGTTTCTAAAACTGAATTACTGCTGAAAGTGGGTAATCTAATTACTGTAGAACATGTAATCCCACTGATAGGCCTCCAGTGTTTCACACTGTTATTATTCTTTATAGTCCTAAAATATTTGATAGCTAACAGTGATTATCAGTGTATTTTTCCATAGCTGAGCAACTCAACCAAATGTAACGAATCACAAAGTTTGCACAAATTAAATTAGCTGACTTATTTTGTATTAAATTAAAATTAGATGAAAAGATTTAAATGACTTAAACTGAACAACACAACAGATTCAGGAAATGAGAAAAAACAGACTCCTTTATCCGATCTGTGGAGTTCAGTTCAGGACTGAAAGCTGTGCCACGAGTGTGTAACATTTCATATTCGCATGTTGAAGTGTTAAGAGCGACCTCTGACACAGCAGACTGTCAAAGCCAAACATAACCATAAAAAGGCACATCATGTTCTTTCAAACACTAACTTGGCAGCAGATCTCTGACCTGCTCTAAAAAAGTAAATAAAATATCAAAAATAAAGGAAAAACATCAAAACAGTCTGAACTGACACAGTGACAGAATACAGGTTGAAGCTTAACGATGCAACTCAAGCTGAATTTAAACGTGTGCAAACAGAAAAAAGCTGATTGGACATCGAAGCACAGAGTGTATGAGGCTCCTGCTGGCTTTCTGAATGAAACAAGGCCTGTTTGTCTGCTGCTGTCCATCTCTGAGAGACAGTGATGAGAGGAATTAAAACCTGTGCTGAATGTTTATCCAGACTTAAGATTTCAATTTAAAACCAATGCAAGTTTTTAGCTTTTTATCAAATCAAATATAAAACCATGATTTGTTTAAACATTTATATAAAAATGCAATCAAAAAGTAGAACTCTAATCTGTGAGGTCCAGCTTGTTTATGGAGTTATAATTGGTTTTATGCATGATAATTCTTCCAAAAGATATAAATTATGTGCTTGCAAAATAACATTCTGTCCTCTTTGCTGCTCAGAACTGATGGACAAGTAAATTAAAGAGAGTTTACATGCTATTATTACCCTCCAACACAATGCATTTGCCTTTTGTTCCCTCGAAAAATGGAAGCTTTTCTCCTCACATCACCGCTGAAAGCTGAACAGAAGCAGACAAATCCTCCCCCTCATCTTCTTACATTTATAGTTTAGCACGCTTTTTAAAATTTTGTTTTTTAATGACTCTCCATAAATAAAAATCTATAAAAAGGAAAAAAAAAGAAAAACACCCCTCCTATAAATAAAAAAAAAAAACAGATTTCCAGCAAAACACAGATAAAGATCTGTATACAAAATAAATTAAAAAGAAAACTTTAAAACCCATATGAACAATATACAGTGTTACTAATATCTCGTTAAACCTCTGCAAATAGATTACCATAGTGCATTTTTTTCCATTCACCACAAGAACTACAAATTTATTTATCTTAATTTTTTACTTTGCAAATCTGCAGGCAAATTAAGATCCTTACGATTCTCAAAAGAAAAAGGAGATGCAGAGTTTTACCATCACAGAGACGCTTCGTTGGCATGTTTTTGTTGCTGACAGTTTGCTTGAAGGATTTACAGCCGTTGTCTGGCAGGTGGGAGATGAACGTGGATCTGCGTCTCTTTGTAGTTTCCAACAGTCGACCTTGTGAACATAAAGACGAAGAAAAACATCCCGACTAGGTTTTCATGTTTCTCTGCAGGCTGCACTGCATCTAGCTGTTACCACTGCTACTGACGACAGTCTATCATCTATGACACATCACGACATCCTACGACACGCTGCTACAGAGAATGTCCCCTCTAACCCCTTCCTCACCCCTCGGTGTGTGTGTGTGCGTCGTACCGGATGGCGTGCTGAAACAAAAAACACTGTCTCTAAAGTAGAAACGCACACACAAAACCCAAGTGTGCAACTTAACGTGAACATATGAAAACTCTGCTTTCTTCAAAGGGGGCGGGGGTGAAGACCACCTAAAGTCCGGAGGATGTGTCAGGAAATGATCAGACTTCCAGAATAAAAATCTAGATTTCTACGTTACATGTTTGCTCTCGTCACGCTTGTCCAGAAGGGAGTGACGAGCTGTTTTCAGTGTAAAACTGGGTTCTTCTTAAGCTTGTTTGTCAGGCCCCTACCCGTGAGTGTGTGTGTGTGTCTATACGGTGGGGATGTGGGTCTTCAATTTTGTAAGTCCAGTGCAAACCTACCTAATGAATAAACAGTTTCAGATTAGATCAGGGGAGGTGGATGGAGGGGGGAGGCGAGGCTGCCTGCAGGAAAAGGGGGGCTGTTTGAGTCTCGTTGGTCCCTCGCTGCCTCTGGACCTGATGACAAACAGGCAGGCAGTCACTTAAATGTGCAGGCTGTCAATGTGGTGAAAGAGAGCTCATGTGCTGCAAGTTTTCAGTCTCGGTCGGCTCCCTTTTGTTGATTCAAGTATTGATTCATCACTTCCAGGACTTGCAGCGCCTCCACTGGTGGATCAGAGGGTTGATGGATGCTCAGGTTGGCTGCAGGACTGCTTAATGTCCAGCAACCAGGGAAAAACAATAAATATGATGAACGTATGCTGTCCTGTGAAGGTTCTTCTGTCCAAACAGCTTCCCACAAAAAAAAGTCATTGAAACTCCATCCAGCCAAGTCCAACCCTCCCCCTGTTAAAAAACCCCAGCCCAATCCTCCATCAGCACCCCCCTCCTCCAGGTTGTGTGATGGTGCTATAGGCAATCCTTGCACAGCGCCACCTGGCCCTTCATGTAGTCGCGGCAGGGGCAGATGCGTTGCAGCGACTGGTGGGCTCCTGCGCAGCTGAACAGCAGCAGGTCAGACTGGAAGATGCAGTGGCGGCGAGTCTGGCTGTAGGCCGGGACCACCGTGTCAGCGCTCGACTCCACTGTCTGACAGTCCACACCAAACCTGTGAGAGACAGGTTTTTCACTGTTAATGCTTAGAAACTTTTTTTAATGACTATATTTGTTCCTATTTGTGATCATTCTCATCTACAGGTGTTTTAATGTTTGACTCATTTGACTTAAGTTGTGTTCTTCTGCATCAGTCACAAGCTTTGACTTATATTTAGTGAGCAAACTTGGCCCTCTAGTGGTAATAACATGATTCTGCAGGTTAAAGAACTTGATGCACAATAAACGACCCTTCTGGATGACAACATATGAATTCTAACCTGTGGTTTGCTGCCACCTAATGGGCATTTTTAAAACATATACAACTTAGGTAGAGCCTTTACCTGTCATGTTTATATAATTAATAAAGTATAAAGGTATCATTTCAGTCAATACTGCACCTAGCATATTATTAGTACTATTGTTTTTGGTTTTCTATTGGTTTTCTATTGGTTTGGGAACTTTGATGGGCTTGTTGTATCAAAAATCTTTGGGCAAAAATATTCTAAAAGTAAAAGTTTAACAAGTGCACAGACGAGGCTGAAACTGCAGAAGAAGAGATCTGTCCAAGGGAGCATCATATCTCAGTGTGATCGTGACAGTTGGTGCAGAAGCTGAGCAAATCTACATGCAAGCAGCAGCTTTTCCAGGGTGAGGGCAGGGTTTGAGGAAAAGCACTGCAATGTCTGAACATGGTATCAATAAATCTTGCTCTCAAACTGAAAGACCTCACTCTTGTTTTAAGACAGGAAAGAAACTCCATAATAATGTGCGTCTGTGTTTGTCTCACCTGGCCAGGTCTTTGTCCTTGTTGAGGTGTTGGAAGAACGACGGCTCACAGATGAGCTGCGCCTCCTGACACACCTGCTTACAGGAGCGTCCGGGCTCGGCCAGTTTGACCTGCAGGGCGCTGAGGGGGGGCCACATCACCTGACCGTGGCAGAAGTCCTGACAACACAACAGAGATACATTTCATCAAGCTCTTAGTCTTTTTACTCTGAAGAACCTGCCAATGTTCATGAAGAGTTAATGCATGTACCTGGTTCTCAATAAAGGCGTTGACTCTCTGCAGCATCCCCTCACAGGTGAACTCATAGGGCAGGTAGGGCTCAATCTGATCACACAAACACAACACAGACAAGTTTAAGCAGTGTCACGGGAGGTCACTCTGCATGAGCTTGTTTCACTGTATGTGAGCGTCTGCCTGTTGAAGCAGCTCGCTGTCAGCTCTTTCCTTAAATCCTGTCGGCCTCCTCAAACTCTGAACACTTCAAGCAGGGAGGACCAACAACTGGATCTTTTGTTGTTGCACCGAGTCGCTCACTGCTTTCTCCTCGTCTTTGTGTGCAGGGAGGAAGACGAGGAGGAGTGCGAGCCAAGCTGGAGCCTGGTAGGCTGCAGCTCGGCGCTGATCACAAAGCATATGAGGCTCTGCAGGCTTGTCCGGTGAACAAAGGCATTGTTCTGACTCGCTCGGTGGAGCGAAGTACAACACGAGATCCAGAGTCCTGACATTAAATATGCATGACACTGGATGACAAGACTGAACAGGATCCTTCTATTTTTCAACTCATCCATCCTGATTTCCATCTTAATGTGTTTGCCACTCAGGGTATCAGATTTTTTTTTCATCTTTACCTTTTATTTTTTTCAGCAATACTTAACACTCTTAGCTCTCACTTCTTAACTGTGGACTTGTGCCTTTTCTTTGTCTCGTGATATGAACCTGAAAATCTTTGGGTTTTTGGACACTGTGACTGCCATTTTTCACTGGTTTATGTATAAATGTGAGTCTCTAAAGATTAATATCTCAATCTACAGTCATACTAATTTCATGTCCCTTTAGCATTAAATATTTACGTAATTAGTCTGATAGTTTTCAAAATTTATTACACACTATCTTTAGTAACTGCTATGTATTTTAGCATCTCAAACCCTACATTTCTCACCATTTACATCTTTTGAAACAATGATTTAATTTATTTATCTGATTTGCTGCTTATGTTTGTTTTTCATGAGATTAAATGGAACATTTCTGAATCAAACAAAGCTCCAATTTGAAAACTGATGTGCATTTTTCTGATACTTCATTGAACAAGTGATTATTCAGTTGCATCAGTAGATTGACTGATAATTAAAGTGAGTTGCAACTCTACTCTGCATTATTGTTGTGTTTCCTTATAATAAAACAACTGGGATACTGAATTATAAATGAGAGCAGAAATGGTAGCATTTGATACAGTTTGTAACACATTGACTAAACTGCTAAACTTTTCCGAAAACTATCATCTGTCTCTTCTTCTGTGTTTACCTTTTGGCTGAGGATGGAGCGAATGGCCCTCTCCACCTCCGCAGAGTTCTCGATATCCACGGTCCACACATGAGGTTGACCAATGTACACCTCAGCATATGGATGTTGAGAGGTCAGCTGCAGAGAAAATAGAGGTCAGGCCGAACAAACACTTTTTTAAAAAGGTCACATCCTGTGCAGAAAAGTCTTCAGAGTAGAAATCAGCTTCAGCTCTCACCTCTCTCAGCGTGGGTTTGCCCTTGAAGAAGTCTGTGTTCTTGCTGCTCTTTGGCGGGTTAAACTTGGGGTTGAGGAAAGCACAACCGTTGGCGATGGCCTCCAGGGGGGCAGGACCCTCGTAGGGGAAGGACAGACCCACAAACAACTGCAGAAGTGAGAAGAGTAATTTGATTAACCTCCACGTGCACGCAGGGATAGAGCTTTACATAGATAAGTTCTCATGATTTAAAACGTTACCTTAACAGGGGAACATTTGTGCTAAAACTCTTGCTGATCTAAGTTCAGCAGTGAGGCTACAAGAGGCTTGTTATTAAAATAACAAGAATAAAGTAGCTGATGAGAGTCAAAGGTTTGGAAAGTTCACTGGCAGCGTTGAGGAGTTTGTGTTGTTTGCTGATAGCAGCAGTTAGCTCTTGTTGAAGTAAACCTCCCATGTTATCAGCACAAAAAATACAGCAGGGACAGCACTTTTTCTCAATAAAAACAACGCCGGAAAAACAAGCAGAATGTTGTGAAGTCTCCCCCACCCTTTAATGGTTTTTCCTCCCATATGCTACGGGATGTTTGGTATGGAGGCGCTCCTGTGGATAGTGTGCAGGTGGGACCTCAGCAGCCCGATACAAACAACAGCAGTAATCCAAAAGAGGTTCACACTAAAAACCACCCTGAAAAACTGACCATCAACCATCTGAACACATAATAAAAGCATGAAAGGAAGAATATTTAAAACATTTTTAAAGACACACTTGAAAATATGTGAACCCATCCTAAAATGCTCAATATAAGACTGCAACAGTCAACCACAGAAACTGACAGGTAAAGGTGTAAATGCAAGATGAAATGATGACTTCTTAACATTCAGTCTTCTCAATGTTTACATTGTATATTTCTGTGGTTATTTAAATGCAACCCACAGTCCTGCCCACATACTTTAATGTTAATAATGTATGTGTACAGAACTTAAGTGTCTCTCTCTGAATGGGAAGAGCAAATATTTACAAGGCAGCAGCAGCTCATTAACGCGAGGGTGAGAAGTGTATTTTTTGCAGTTTGTAACTCTGCTGAAAAATATTCAAGTTTTTTTCTTCAAAGGAGAAGAAACAGGGAGAAAAGAGGGGAGGAGGTGGTGTTGGTGGTGCAGTGGACTAGTTGCTCATCTACTAAAGAGCCAGGCAGGCTACAATGGTTAGTCTGTGTGTGTGTGTTGTAATAGCCAGTGTGTATTTACACAGAGGACCAGAACAGAAAGTCTGATAGAGGAGACACCCTCTAACACAGTGCAGTGCTGTACCACGAAGTATGTCTGTACACACTCGAATAATCAGGCCTGAGTTGTAAATTATTCTCTTCTATCTTGCATGTCGAAATAACCACTACAAACTTCTGCCAACAGATGGCAGCAAAGCACACTAATTCTTCTATAATGTGTGTATGTTGAGTGTGCATGTAAATGCTCCTCAATGCTGGGAAACAGTCACCCACTATTTATAGGGAATGAGGAGGGGAGGGGACGAAGATAAGAGACAGAGAGAGAGAGAAAAGGCTTCTATGGTGAAGAAGAAAGGCAGTAAATCTGCACAGATTAAAGGGCTCAAAGGTAGAAATGAATGAATTCACCTCTGTGACTGTTACTGATCTACAGGAGTAATCATTAAGAATTTAGATTTTTTTTTACCTGACGCTCTTTATTACTGTAGATTAAAGCATTTTTGTGCATTCGTGTTATGTTCAAGGACATTCTGCTTTAAAGATCCAGTGCTTCACTCCAGTTGTTGAACTGATTTGTCAGTCTGTCCTGGTATTAATTTATAAAATGACTGTGCTGCCAAATGCAAGTGCAAAATCACACACAAGAACAATTAAATGTCAGAGGCGAAAACAGAAAAATCTCACAGATGTTCAATATGGGAGCACTCAGATCCTTTACTGAAGAAAAAGTAGCAATGCCACTGTTAAAAAAAAACTATTTCAAGTAACACATGCATTCACGTTTTTACTTCAGTGTGTCTTCAAGTGCTCATTATCCTTCATGGCCCCCTTCAGAGTGTTAAATCACAGAGCCTTCAAGGTCCCAAGACATGATAATTGTTTAAATATCTGAACATAAATTTTTATCTTATGAAAAACGATAAAAGTATCATGATTTTTCTGGGCCTTCAGGGTCTCTCCTGTTCATTTTATTGGAGGACAAGTTCAACTATATCATTCTAATCAGTACATAAAAGACCTCAAGTGAATCCCACAACGCTTTTCAGGATTTGGCCAACAAACTTATAAACCTGTGAGGGTCTGCAGAGGCTTTATTTTATAATATGCATCTCATATTATGAATCGATCATATGTGTGAATCATATAAAGTGGAGTAAAAAGAATATTTGCCTCTGACAGAAAATGGAGAAGCATAAAGTAGTTTTAATAAGAAATTACTCTGTATTTCTGTGGGTAATGGGGTTTAGGTTCAACTTTATCAAGTCAGACATATTGTGAGTATCTTAGGAGCTTTGGGGTATTATTGTTATTATTATTATTTAATTAATATGCTTTGATTTTACATGCAACACAGTGATGTAATGGTACTCAAATACAAAAACAGTACATTTGTTAGGAGGCTAACTTAGCTAATTTAACATTAAAACAGACTCCAGTCTTGTGACAAATGTTCTTCTAACTTCAATGAAGTTAAAGTTTGGACGTTTATGAATCTGTCAGCTGTTTTTCCTCTCAAAGTTAGAGAACATTCATAGCTACAGACAGAAAAGCTCCAGCTAAAGAAACTTTATCAACAGAAAATCTAAATGCAGGAGTACACAATCTGATAAAGAATTACATTCAATGAGAAGCTCATTTGACTCAAATCTAAATTCAAGTTTAACAGCTGATCAGACCAAAGGTTTTCATTCAAATGATGCAGAACAAAGAAAAATTAGCTCACTATTGCAGCACTACAGCACAAGTTGAAGTTTCATATCTCTATTGCAGCCAAATCACTTACAATATGACAGTTGCTGAGTTTAATGAGCCAGAACCTTAATTAGGTTGATTTTTTTCCTAAATTTTCTAATTCAAGCACCTGCTTTGGTTGAATTTGTTTTCTAATATGATGACAATGATGATGTTTGAGGAAGAAAAGAAAGAGCTAAAAGTGGCATTACAATTTTAAAACAGAGATTCTTCCCTCTGTTATATAACGTAGCAGGTGTGTGTAAGAAAATAAAAAACACGTGAAGACAAACTAGAGGCAATTAAACAGAGTTAGACACATGAGATAGAAGAAGTGTCAAGTCAGAAAGATAAAAAAAATCAAAAACCTTTGACTCTGTCAGCCTGCAACATGATGCAGTGAAGCTTTGCCTCACTTTCAGCAGTTTGATCGCTGACACTTTTCCCCTGACGAAGCACAGAGCACGTCAGAGTTTATTTCAGGAACGTTTTGTTTGAGGGAAAATCAAATATCAGACGTCAGTGGCAACTTTCTTCTTCACAGTTTGCACCTCAACATTCACAGTATTTTTTTTTTTTACAATTGACTGTCAATAGTTAAACCCCAAGAGGCCAATTATCTCAGGCAGCCTGATTGCAGGTAACAGTAAATATTTTGTTTAAGTAGCATGAGGAAAAACTGTGACTGCAACACTTTCTTGTTTTCCCTTGTAAAAGCTTAAACAACACTGCGGCTGAAGTGCTGGGTATTTGTGGGACTTAATAGGCCGTTCCCTATGGGTTTTCAATGCACAACCCAAAGTAATGAGAGGATATGAAAGTTTATATTGTATTGCATCTCTAGTGAGAGTTCAACTGGCAGGCTCCATGAATCCAGCATATTAAAGCTCAAGCTGGCACCAATTTTTCTGTTGTTGTTTCTCTTCAGTCTATTTTTTTTTTTTTTTTTTTTTTTTACCACTTTAACAATCTGCTCCACTGCTGAATACACCTTTGCTTTTCCCTATAAATGCCTCCAAAATCACTGGCTTCTTGGTTTTAGGTGCTCAGTACAGAGCTAAATTCGCCGGCCAAAAATCGTTTTTTTTTTTTTGGCAAAAGCGTTGCTCCAAATCTTTTCAGTACAAAAAGGGGTTTAAATCTCAATCCGTCTTTTTTCTACCAAAGTCTGAATCATGATCTGTGGCTCTCTTGCTCTCTTTTTATCCTGACTCCAGCTCTTGTCTGATGTCTCTCTCCTCTCTCTGTCTCCCTCTCCTCCCTCCTCAGCCTGATGGGAAAGCATCTGGTTTCCGAGGTTAAAGAAATCGAAGCTCTTTTCCGCCTTATTCCTCTGAAAAGGTTGATGACTGGAGCCAAAAGACAGACTCTTGTTTTTCAAAGCCAGCGCTAATGATTGTTTTCACCTTCAGCAGACATTGTTGTCAGCTTTCTAAAGACTATATCATTTTAATACTATTCCCCTATGGCTGTAAGCAGCTCCATAAACTGAGTGGAAATTCACAGCTTTCACCAACGTTGTGAGTTTGAAAGAAAAATAAGTCTTGTGATTAAATTTATAGTTAACCCCCTAATTTGTCCAATCAAAGCTTAGCAGCCATAACCGGGCTGCGAGCTCTCTCAAGCTTTGAGTTTTCCACATGTTGCAGTTGTGTGTAAGAGGCTCTTGTAAGATTTGAAGTGTTTGGAGGGATGGTAGGAGGTTTCTTATTATAACTGGTGAGGATGCTAACTTAGTGCTTGGAGCTTTTTACCATTATGTCATCATATCACTTTAACATGGCTTTAGTTTTAAAATAAAACAGACGTTAATAATGCAGCCAGAGTCAGCATTTTAAACAAACTTAGAGCTATAGTTAGCTTAAACAGCTACTTAACTATGGCTAAAAGGTAGTTATTGATTGATTAATTCTGCGGTAACTCTGTCAATATTAATCATTGTAACTATTACCTAACAAGACATAAATCTGAATGAAGATAAACTTGTATGTTGTTACTTGTATCTGTCATTAATGTTGTTAAGTTCTTTGTAGTTGTAATCAGCTTCAGCCATCGTGTTCTCCATTCAGTAAACAAAACAAAGCCTTTCTGTCTCACAGGTCAACACGCCTTCTGTGAACATGGGTGTGTTAGCTGAGAGCTCGTTTTACATGGTAAAATCTATTCATGGCCACGTCCTTGTCTTTGTGAATGAGGCTGGTTTGAGTCGTGAGAGGAAGAGACAAGTCATGATGTTAAAGAAGAAGTGCTCAAGATAAACTATAGCCACTCAAATCAAAGCCTTTTGTTCATAAAAAGACACTTTTTTATGCAAAAAACATCTGATGTCTCTTGACTTTAACTTGTCTTTTACTGTAAGTTACATTTTGATGCTGAAATGCAGCACATGAACCTTAGACACAGTATATTTATACTCTTTCTTTTAGTGTCAAAAAAGGTAAAGCTAATCTAGCTAATGAATATCTGTTCAATATGAACCATCCACCTCATTCAAGCTCTCTTAAGAAAGTTCTCACTTTAATTTATAATAAAAGCTTTCAAAGTAAGTCACTGACGCTATTATTACAGGAATGTTCAGAGCTGGTCTCATGGCCTCAGTGTCAAAGTAAACAGCTAAGTGTTGACTTTAGGCTCTTTAATAAGCGCCTTGCCCTCACTTTCATTTCCCCAGTGTCATTTATTTATGTGAGATAATTAACAGCTCAGCACACTCACCTTAGTTTCTCTGAGGAGGAACTGCAGGTCTCGGCCGCTCAGGATGCCGTGGTTTTTGACATAACTGGGGAGGTGCACAGTGCTGGTGCCGTGCACAGTGCCATGGACCTCCATGTAGCTGTGGATGGTGTCCAGGTATTTCTTTTTGTCCTGAAACGAATGAGATGATGTGTTCAGGTTTTTCACCGACTATATTTTAATAAAAGAGGTCGACAAAACAGTCTGCTTGGACTCTGAGAGGTCAATGTCTCTCAGATTAAAGAAAAAAGGTCACCTGCGATTGCAAAACACTGACACAAATTCAAATATAACAAGGAGAAAAAAACATTTAGGATTTTAAGGTTAAGCTGGTGCAATCCAGAAAAAAAATAATCCCTGAATGAAGCATTCTGAATTACAATTTTTTCAGGGTGGAGGGGAGAGGATGAGTATCATTACTTTGTTATGTGAACTGATGAACTTTTGTTCGAGCTACCTGACTGACCATCTGGCCACAGTGGAAGGCAGGGCTTAAAATAGCACCATGAAGAGCATCAGTGCACACAACAGCCTTCTTTTGTTGTTAAAGTCTACCTGATCTGTGATGTCCTTGATCAAAAAGACAAAAAAGTATTCGAAGCATGCCAATAAAACCTCTTTTCTTCATGCAAAAAGTCACGTCCCACTCACTGCCATCACACGGATATGCTTCCCAGCTTTTTGTTACAGTGAACAAGATTAAGGGCGAAGGAATTAAATTACATATTGTGCTCAATTTAAAAGGGTCATTCTACTTATTCAAGATAAATATACTTGTTATTGGTTTACTTCTCATGTTGGCTCCAGAAAAGCTTTCAATAGTCTGAGTAAACAACCCTGATGACACGATGACATCAGGTTTAGTACTAAGACTTGAAATGTTTAAGAAACTTAAAACTAAAGAAAACACACACTTGTGAATTTGGGAGAATCTAACAAATGACACTTTATATTTGCATCACAGGAAATGTGGGATTGTGTGTTTTTCAAGTTTGACCCAAAAACAAAGGACCAAAAGTGAGGATTTCTTGGCCTCTGCTGCACTGAAATTACCTTTTTTAATTGCAACTTTTGTGAGTTCACCAACTTTAAAAGTAAAATAAGAGCAATCTGCGATAATAAAACTCCACAGTTATCATAAAAAACATAGAAAATTTAGAGCTTTGATATCTAAAGAGGTGTATGGTATTTGACTGTGTAAGGCTACAAACAATGAATAACTTAGAAAAACAATAAGTGAATCTCTTGTTGAAAGTGAGCAGTCTGTTTTTATTACATCCACCCTGACGAAGATCCTGTGAGGTCGAGAGTCGTGATCGTTTTAAACAGCTTTTATGCCCACAAAATGGATGTTTTTAATATTACTTTCTCTTTGCCAAAGAGTGTGCTTTCATCTTCATTGGTCCCTTTGAGGTTTTTGTGGATTTACTGCAGTGATTGCACTTTGCCTCTGCATTCTTTCATGTGTTTGGAGGCATGTGGATTCAGAACAAATGATATCAGTATTGTGTGTACAAAAGCCAAAATAACAAATGATAACAATGGTGCTGTAAAATACTAAAAGTGACTCAAGCGTACATGTGAGTAAGGGTTAACGAGTCTATGATATGATACCATAAAATTCCCACAATGGAACATCATTAAAACCTGTTGACATGCTATTTGACCACCTCAAACAGCAGGTCAGGCCTATGAACTGGCTTTTAATGCGTTTACTTTACACATCTTTTTTACTTTCTTGTCGGTCCCTTACAAGTTGGTCACAGAAGCCACATTAAAGCCTCTTTAAAAATAAGTCGTGTTAATCAGTTTGGATGGAAACATTGCTTCCACAACAAAGAGGCCTTTGATTGTCCCTACGCTGAGATTGTCACAGCACGTCTTTGATTTTCAAAAATGAGGACATTACTGCTGTATAACCCAGCCAAATGTGCACACTAAATATTCTTGTGTCTACTTCTGAAATGCATCGATTCTTTGCCCCGTACCTGCTGAAACAGACTGAGCCATAGGGGATCAACGTAAAGTACAGTGGAGGCTCTTAAAGCCGGGTCCATCAAGGAGGCTGTATAGATGAAAGCTGCCCATTTACTCCAAAATGACACGGTGCCTAAAAGGCGCATTCACAGATATGTTTACACTCGCTCACTAACTAGATTATTATTGACTACTGGTGATTTCAACGCTCATGTGGCAGCGAGGCCTCATTACTGTTAAAAGCTACCTGTTTCAAACTTACACACACCTCCTCCACACGAGCCGGCCTTTGAAACCGTTCAGCCTCCAGGACATTTACCTGTTCTTACTCCCTATTGTGTGTGTGTACAAATGTCTATGTGTGTGTCTACCTCAGTGCTTCCTTTTCGGGTTTAAATTTCAGGTAGCCGCTCGTCAGGGTCCCTGGAGGCCTGGCTATCAGATGCCTCCAGCCAGCCTGCTGTAACTAAAGCAGCCTGGTGTGTGTGTATGTGTGTGTGTGAGTGGGTGAGTGAGTGAAAGATGAAGTCCTAATTAGAGGGTGAAATCACTATCCTGTAATCTGTTTCACATAGGAGAGCTGAGCTAAGATTAACGTGTGTGTATGAAAGAGGTTTACAGATAAAGTTTACAGGTCAGTACATGAAGAGGAAGCACACACACACAAACACAAACACACAAACACACCCTTGAAGATAAGGGATGAGACATCTACACTTTGCACCAGGAAGAAATAAAAGATACTATAAAATGCTATTTTTAAGCATTTACAGGTCTACATTTGAAAACAAAACAATTTCAGCACATTCAGGTGAATCATGTTTGTATTTTGAATTAGTATTTTTTGCACTTCAGCCTCAGCTTTAATAAAAAAGCTGACAGCATCTTAAAAGCACATGAACATTACAGACATAAGCTCAGATTAGGAGTCATCTTTTGGCAATCAAACTAGAAAATGCAAACTTAATTTAATGAACAATGATCATCATCACTATACTTTACGATTGTTTCAGTGCAGAGATGTAAAAATTTAAGCCAAACCAATTGTAAAATACTGCTAAGTTACATTAAATTGAGCAAAGAATTGTATTATGAGTTAAAATATGCAAAATATAATAGAGATTTTATGAAAAAAATGCTGGATTGTGGTGAAATCATCTGTAAGACTGCGCTAAGCTACGGTACATGTGACATGATCATGAGTGCCTGGAGAGGAAGGAAAATAGACATCATAGAGTCCCTCAGGGCGGTGGGATGTGTGTGTGTGTGTTGTGTGTTTATTGAAAACGCTTGAGTGACCGTGTGTGTGAGTGTGTGTGTGTGTGTGTGTGTGTGCAGAGGAGGAACATAGATCGCCATGACCCTTCGAGGCAGTCGGCACACAAAGCTTTTACGGTCAGAGGACATCGCTTGCCAGATGCTCTGTGGAGCATGTCTGGATTCACCCTCACAAACATGGACACACTTTAAAGAAAAGGAGAGTGTGTTTAAGAAAAACAACCCAGAAACAAAGGGTTAAAAGACACTGGCAAAGAGTGACACGGTGGTGCTCTGATGTTTGCAAGGTGCATTGCTGTTTTTAGATCCACTGTGGATTTGCAATGCTTTTCCTTCATTTAATGATATTATGTCAACTTCGATTTATAATTCTGTCTTTGCTGTCAGCACGCCGCCGAGCACAGAGGAGTTATGACTTTGTAACACCAACAGGCGTGAAGACAGGATGATAACACTGCAATTCCATGTGGTTTTCGGCAAACAGTGCTTATATTCATCTGTGCTGTATGTGGTTGCGTATGTATCCTCCACATGTAATATGCAATCTGATAGCAGGAAGCAGATCGATTGGGGCAGCATTGTACAGGAGCATGTGCTCAGGGAGTTATAAAATAACTGCTTTAGCTGGAGAGGTTGATTGAAGTAGGAGAAGAAGAGGAGGAGGAGGAGGAGGAGGACGTGAGTTTTATGACCTTGTAAATCAGAGGGAATTTGTAAACCATGGCTGAGAGAGGAAACAGGAGAGGCGATGGCGAGGAAAGTTTACTGGCGGAGAGACACAATGTCTGAGACTCTGTCAGCGAGGAAAGTAAAGGCAAAAAAAAAAAAAAAGAAAGGCTGAGGTACACAGCTGGCTTGTTATTGATGCCACTGATCCCTCTTTCTGACTTCGAGCATTACAGCACTCACAAGCAATGAGTGGCAACATTCTTCAAGAAATATACACCTGGTGTTTAATTTATAACCAGCTAATATCACAGAACAGCACTTCAGTCGACCGTATACACACCGACTGAAGGATTTTACATCCTAATTGTGTGTTAACACTCTCTGACTTGCAGTTTTTTTAGTTTAATAAGGCTAAGACACTACAACAATGCAAGGAACTCTGTTAACTTATCTTCATAGCAAGCAAGCAAGCAAGCTAATATATACAAATTAGCGAAACCACTTTCACGCCTTGAGCTTCCACTCAATCTTTAATTCTTTTAAGCATCAACATTTCAATCAACTTTGCTCATGCCTGCACTTAAAGTGAAACTTAAACTTTATTCAGTGCCTTAATTTTAATCACTGTTTCCCGATCACTCAGTGTAACAGCTCAACTATTCTGTGTTTAAAATGCCACAGGCAAAGAACAACAAAAGGTGACTTCAACCATATATTATAGTTTAACTGGCACACATTCATTAATGTGTTAAATAATATTCAAATGAACTTTTATGGGAACAAAGGTATGTTAATCAGTTTTTAAATAATGGATTATAGATATGAGAACAAGCAGCATCTGCTCTCTGATCTGTGTTTTAGATGGAAATCAACATGCCTGATATGAGAGTGTTTAGCACCCTGCTCCTGTTTTTGTCTCCCAACCTCTCCGCTATGTTTTTGTATAGGGGCATAGCTACGGGGGCTAAGAGCAGATTTAGACGTTTCAGCCCTTCATCTTGACAGGTATTTGTGTCAAGACACTTGAGATGCAGCAGATTAATCCTGTTTCACAGCAGATTTGAACTGAAACAGTCAACTTCTCCCACAAACCAAGACGCTCGATTTAATACAAATATTGTCTTTGCAAGACACTGTTTGTTGTCACTTCTTGGCTTTACTGTTTGTCCCTACAGTGGCTGTGCCCAGTTCTTGACTGAGAAGAAAAAAGGGCTCCTGTGAAGCAAAGCATCACATGTGCAATAGTTTCTGACACCACTGCAGCAACTTTAAGAGGCGAAAAGAGTTTGTGCCTCATCAGCATGCAGACAGGTGCACTTGGTTCGACTTACTTGGCCCTTTAAACTGCCTTTCGACATCAAACATCAAACGCACCTCTGATCATCTTCCCATCTGAAGAAAAAAATTTCCAACTGACAGACTCTTGGGTCCCAAACCTGGAAGCTTGTCGACTAGGACAGAAAGATCACTTCACCATGTCTTCAGAAGAGGAAGGAGAATAATTTTCCTATATAGCACACACTGGTACATGCAGAGCCATGCACACACCTCTGTAGTGATGTCATAATGTTAAATTGATCAATACATGTGGTGATTTACTCAAGGACACTGATACGACCCTCTTTTTAAGAGTGAGGATGCCTTTTTTAAAAAAATTTAATATGAAGGAAGTAATGGACATCATCATCAAAACCTGAGCAAACATTGCTTTAATGTCTTAGTAATAATTTATATTAGAACATTAGACTGATATTTTAAAAATGTATGTTAAAAGTTTAACAAAGCATTTTTAATACAGATGCTGTCTGCACTCTCATAACTGTCATTCCTGTGCAGCAGCATTTACTGACTTTTGCACATTTTTTAGGTTCTGTTCTTCCTCTAATTTTCATGCAACCAAGTCAAATTCTTGCAGACGGATGCTACGACTTGTTTCATTATTAACTTCTACACGTTAAGTTATCTAAATTCCACAGTCTTTACTTGTGTTTATATCTCTGCCTCTGCTCATAGTATAGAGTCAGGTTTTTGAACTCTGGTATTTCAAAATGTTCAGTCTGTAAAGCTCATTAAAATTAAGTGTATAGTTATTTTAATGAGTTGCACAATGAGTTAAAGTGTAAGTGGTCCATACATTCCTATTGTATTTATAACTTAATGTCAACAAGCACAGTCGTTCGCAGCAATCACACATAATTTCTCCTGGAAATGCATCTGATTGGCATCATTAGAGCTCCTGCATGACTTCACAGAGTGGCTCTTTATGTCTGATGGGTACAAAATGTTGCACATCATTATAGTTAAAAAGACACCTTGGCTAACAGTCGAATGCCTGACAGAAGTACTTGTAAATAAAGAGTTTAAAGGATGCACTGTAAAACCCAACAGACACTTTGACAGATACTTAAAAAAATCCCCACAGGAACATGGGAGTTAAAACAGTATCCAGAAGGGCTTGGATTGCAGTCAGGAGATGTTATTTACTTCAATGGCTTGCTACGCCCCATTAGACATAACAATGTAGAACCTATTGGAGTCTGGTGGCTGGCCATGTTTCTGACTGTCAGACAGTAAAGGAGGTGCTGTGTGACGGCTGAAAAGTGAGTCCCTGCTATGTATATTTGGGCTGCACAGTCGTCCAAATGTAACAGGCTGAGTAGATATTTGAAGCAGCACCGAGAGAAACACTGAAAGCCTTGTTTTAAGAGAAATAAATAGAAAAACACACGCAGCAGCTTTAATATTCCTGCCTGTCCTGCAGCCATTAAAAACACCTGTAACGTCATATACTTCACTGGGTGCAATTAGATGATTTGCAACCTGTTTACAGATGCTAATGTTGCCAGGAGGGATCTTAACACCAATTCCATACATTCAAACTACTGCTTATTGAAGCATGAAGTGAACTAAATAGGTGCCATCAGGAGAGTTTTATATGATTTTGAGCCCAATTATCCAAACATTTGCTGTCTACTTTTATGTTAGTATAAGCAGATGGGCCATCATAATTTATCTCACCGTTGATAATATTTTTATACTGCAGCCTTATATTTGTTAGTTAAATACTGTCCTCCATAAAACTGGATAAGTGATTTAGTGCTTCTGTAAAATATCATGAAAGCAAACAGAGTTGGCATTCATGCTCTTGTCCTAGTTTTGCCCAATAAAATCAAAGTAGATGGAACAAAACACATTTCAGGTCATCTTGAATCAAGCCAAAAAACAAGGCAAAACTCCCTTTAATTGTCAAGTAAATTTGAAGCAAACTTTTGAGATGTCACAGAAAAAGAATGAAAAAGGATTAAGATGCTTTCCCACAGCTGGTTGGAAGCAAATGTGAAGACTGTGCTGCACAGCCTGGTTGCATCATGTTGGCTACGTGACGCAGAGCTCCAATAAACAGCCCCAGTTTGATTGAGGAAGTCTTTTAAAACTTAGCATATCTTTTTCTAACATTTCAAGTGCCTAAAATTTAAACAGTGTGCAGTACTCTCTTTAGATTATGTTCCCTTTGTAGTTGTAATATACTGCAGATAAAATAGTATCTGAGTCAACTTATCTGAGTTACAAAGTGAAGCAGTTACAAACAGCCTCTTCTTGAAAAGTCTTTGGTCTAATTCAATAAAGCATCTGTGACAGAAGGATTCGATTTAATAAATTCAATATCGTTTCCTACTTTAACGCTGTTCTCTCTTTAGACCTAAAACACATGTTTCTACATTAGTACTCAGAACAGTTAAATAGCACAAGAGATTGATTCATTGACTCATACAAGCACAGTGAAACTAAAGGCTAAACTCCACTTGGTCTTCCATTATAAAAGAGGGGATGAAACCCACTTTTGTCTGCTTATGAGCCTGCATGTGGGATGGTTGCCCTTCCTGGTCTGCATATGCCAATGCTGTGTATGTGTGTGTACGTGTGTGTCCCTGTCAGCTCAGTGTGTCTTTCTTCACCACGTCCTCTGATCTGCTGCCAAAGGGTTGCAGCTTTTCCATCTCTGTACATCCTACTCGTTCTCACCTTTCTCCATGTCTCCTTCTGCCTCATCAAAAAGCTTCACTACACACTGAAAAACTGACCGATTTTCTCCTGCTCGTAGTTCACTGGTGAGGTGAGACAAGGTAAATGGTTGCTTTTATTAAATCTATATGAATTAGAAAGGAGATATATATAAAAACAAGCAGACAGGTTGACGATAAGACTTTGCCTTAAACTGTGGTGCACTGTTGCACTCGAGTTGTTGCAAAACCAGTAAAACATGAGCTGGTTTTTGTACAGTGTGTGCATGTATGGAAAAAGACAGAGAGAGAGAGAGAAAAGACAGGCAGTCACTCTCTACTCGCTTGCTCGCTCTGCCTTTCAACTCCTACTACTGGGTTGCTATGGAAACGGCTCTCTCAGAGGTGGTCTGGCCATTTTATTTTCGGGTCTCACCATCAATGCTGCCTCTTCAACAACAAGATAATTACTCGCCATCCTGGTTTTCTTTAATCCCCTGGATCTACTTCAGGTTTGGTCTTTTTGAGGTTACCCAGAAAAATTCAGAGCAAAATGAGGAACAATCGAATTTTGCAACAAACTGATTCACTACAAATGATCCCCGGCTTTAGTTTCAGGTTTGACTCCCATCACTATTTACCACACAGCCAAAATTCAACAACTGTAAAACCTGCATGAAAGTGCTCCCTGGAAAAATACTATCAAATGTGGACCTTTCTGTGTGAACTGCTGTGTTTGTGACAACTCTTTGAGCCTCTAGTTGGATTTCCTATTGCAAAAAAAGGTATTTTTGGAGTCTGGTTCTGAAAATCAATGTTAAACACTCAGTAAAAAAAATGTCAAATAAAAAATGAATTTCTAATAAATGTCTAGTCTGTGTTAAAATTGTTGTATTTCTATTCAAAATATCTGTTTTTTTGCAAAATTTCTGCATTTTTTTACCCCCTATTCCTAAGTAATGTGGCCATAAAGGAGCTCCATTAAAGCATATCTCAGTGCCAAAGAGCCAGAGAGACACATTTCTGCTTGCAGGAAGGTGTACTGTTGATCATTAAGCAATAAACTGAGAACGCAGCAGTGAAACTACAGCTCAGGCTCATGAACCAAGCCAAGTACTCGCATTTTGTTTGCCAACTGCTGAGTAAAGTAACGGTGGTTAATCTCAAACATAGGCACAAACTCAGCCATGGAACAGCTTAAGTCTCTCTTGTGTTTCTCCAAAATCTGACAATTAGCACGCAGAAATTTATAACTGCAATGTTTCAGCTGGATCGACCTGAACAGGAAATAATGTTCCATGATTCATGCGAGCACTGCTGACTCTCATGTTCACATGAGTGTCGCACACGTGTTTTCTCCTGAGAAGGTTGAGATAAGCAGCCACATTTCCAGAACAAACCCTCTGTGAGTTCCTCGGCATTCATTTTACAGTTTATGTTTCAAAAGAGGACATCCAATTAACAGAAAGTATATGGACCAGAAACCGTCCCCAGCTGGTTAGACTGCTATTCCTGATATTATGAGGTTTGATGTACAACCACTAGCTTTGCTGCATCAAAAACGACACTTTTCTTTCCTTTTGACTTCAAGTTATACTGTAAAACTTATGTAGGACACCTCACCTCACTTTCATTTTAAAATTACAAGGATGTTCTTCTAGGTGAGGATTTTAACCCTGATTAAAACAACAGGCTGTTGTTTTGATCAGGCTAACAGGATTGAAAAACACATATCACATGATCATCCACATACCACAGCTGGTTGCTTAGTTGCCGAACAGGCTTAAGAGAAATGACAGCAATGTTGAAAAGTAAGACCAAAGATTTTATTGCTTGAAACAACGAGGTGAAACACGGGTCAGTAAAACCTGTTTGAATGTTCCTATCCAGGTCAAACTACCTGCTGGTAATCATAGCTTATAGATAACATGTTGAACACACATTAACAAACAAAACACTGAACTCTGGTGATACTATCAGGGCTGAAATGAGATACAACTCAGTTGCTTCATATTAAACTGCCTGTTTTTTCTCACAGTAGGTTACACTTTCCTTTAAGGAAGCGAATATACTGTTATCAATTTGACTTTAACCCTCTCAGGTAAAAAAGAAAGAGATCGAAGGACAGAGCAATTTCAAAGGAAGAAGGAAGGAAATGGAGTAAGCCAGTCAGCTCGTTATCAGTAGGCTCCAAAATGGCCCTTTAATTAAAAGCAGGAGGTAATGAACACGCTTGGGAGTCTGATTAGTAGCTAATGCCCCTTGCTGTGAGCTGATGGGCTCCCCCGTCTGCCCTTTTACAGCTAAACTGAATTGCTCTGACTGTACCAGAAGCCACAAAGCACAGCAGCTACCTCTGGATTAAAAAACTAACACCTTGGGATTTAGAGCCTTACAATGTGGCTTTGAAATTTAAACTGTACAAGTGTTGTTAATGAATACGTTTTAGATCAGGTAAGTTTCATCTACAGTTTGTAGCTATTATAATTCACAAAAACAACACTTCCCTGTGCTTTTTTAGTGTTTTTTCTGGTTGGTTTTACTCATTATTCTCTCAGGCTGTGTGATCAGATTACAATAATCCTGGAGATGACATACGTTAAGTTTATACGAATAATGAACATTTATAATGAGCCTCAGACAATAAATCCCTTCAAGGAATTTTAATCGTCCATATTGGCTCTGTTATCGTTCAAAATGTTGAACATGGTGATGTAATGGGGCTCAACAGAGGCAGGCTGTTATGGTCACCTGTGTGAACACTTATCCAACCCTTGAAACACAATGTTTAAGTGCTCTTGATCCAGACACTTAACTCCCATCTGCTCCAACACAACTTCTCACTGATGAGTGGTGAGTAGTACCTGCAGTGGGCAGCTTCAAGCGTAAATGTATGTAACTATCAGCCCCTCTGACGAAACAGTCCCTGAAACTATGGGAACAAAAGAGCTCAAGAACTGAACCAGTTATTATAAGTCTCTTTTTTTATACACTTATTTGCATTTTCACTGCATTTGAAAATTAGGCTAATTAGACCAAATGATAGATTAAAAAGCCAGAAATCACACTTGTATAACTGAGATGCTATAAACATGCATGAAAGGGAGACTGGAGGAGAGGAGACCTAAAATGATGAGTTTGCCTTTGGCAATAGGCCACTGAATTATTTCTAATTAAAGAAAACTTAACATTTTGTGTGTGTGATCAATCAGACAAGTCTGAGGAGTTTGTTTATCCAAAAAAAAGAGATACACTAATAGTAAAAATATTTAGCTTAAGTGATTAACAAACCAGTTCATATAAGTAGGCTTATGTCATGAATTTTTCTCTCTGCACTGAAAGCAGATAGCTGTATGTAACATACATTTTTGATTTAATTAGCTAAAAAGATAGAGCAGTTAAATAATAAACAAAAAAGTAATGCATAAATGTTTAAAATGACCAGCATTTGCCAAAGTGACATTAGTCCAAATGCATTAAACTGAACTTAGCTTTAGTCAAGTTGTCAGAAAACATTAATGCTTTATGTAATTGATCATGTAAATAACAATCAGTTTTAAATCATTTAAATTAAAATAGTAGGGATACAATGGGGGTATTAACTAAAGGATGCTACAATTCATCTCATAGGGCTGTCAGGGTGAAATAAAAAGGTTGAAGTGGCGCCTCCGCTGTGTTTTTTCTATGTGTTTTTCTTAGACTTCAACTGTGTAATCTATCCCATGCAAAAAAATGGATGAATAATACAATGACAACTAGCATGTAAGCTAGCTAGTAGCTAAGACAAGTGGGATAAGTTAGATTCAGCTTATTATTCAATCATATGCATTTTCATCATACAGCCTCATAGTGTAAGAACGAAAAGAAGAAGACAGTTCACTCTTCAAGCATCTTTTATAACTCTACTGAGTTCCTCTGTCACACGTCTGAAGAGTCTGTTGGATCTGGAGCAACACAGTCTGAAACATACATGGTGTCGGGTGAAAGCTCATCAAGGCGTTGGGCAGTAATCCAACCGTCCATGGCCATGCCAAACAATGTGCAAATCTTTCCAAGTCTCTAAGTCGTTTTTGTCTAGGATACAGTAATCCCCTGGTCTCTGTGCCGCAGTGCGAGCATGCATTTGAATATATTAAAAACTCCACAGAGAGGGTGATAAGCTGAATTTGAGCTCCTAAATCAGACTGTTATTAAGTTTCCTGTGAAAGTTTTACCCAAGGTTGTTCAAAGAGTTTCACTGCAGAGCTCTCTGAGGTCTGAAAATGGGTTATCCTTAGTGCGCTGGCATTCTTTGCCCGGCTAGTTGATCACTTTAATTTTTAGAAGAAATACATACATATACTGTAAATCTATGTGTTCATTTGTGTACAGTATGCTAGAATATAGTGTTTGAAAAGGTGTGTGTCTGCAGCTTTATTTGTGCATGATACAAACATGTTTTTGGGTTTGTCTATGATATGTGGACATTCAAAAGTCATGACTCTTCCTTTCTGCAGGACAGTTAAATCTGTCTGTTTTTCACCAGAAGCAACAACAATATCTCAACAAAAAAGCAATGTGAATGTGAAAAAACAACAAATCTTGTAATTTCCAGAAATATCAATCATGAGATACACTTTAAAAACATATAATCAGTCTTTAATGTAGGAGTTTCAGGATGTAAAATTCAATATTTATACGTGTTGTGCATGTGTGTGGTATTGTACCTTCCAGAAGTTGTCAACCTTGCCATAGACGAGTGATTGGTTCTGTCTTTTGATGTCATCAATGTGCTTGATGTCGCTGGCGTTGAGGTGCTGCTCCACCACGAACCCCAGGAAGCTGTTGTCTGGAGTGTGAGCTGCAGCAAAAAGAGAAAATAAATTATAGTAATTACATTATAACAGGCAAGGCTTAAATAAATACTTGCGGTCTCAAAGGCCTGATGATATTAAAGGTGAAGTAACTTCAATGTGATTAATTTAAATGTGGTTTAAAATGCAAGACAAACGTAGAAAGAAAGGAAGAGGGAAAGGAAAAAGAAATTCAGTAATCACTTCTTTGGGAATAAAATGACAAATGCCTTCAGGCCATTTTTCCTTGCCTGAATTTATGCATCACTGAGGCAAAAACAAAAACGCCTCAAATAAATCTTGCACAAGTGTCTGCTCTTTAGAGTGCATACAATTCATTTAAATAAATAAGCTTATTTCTACCTCAGTGTTAAGCACAGATCATAACTACAGAGTGAAGCACAACACAACTGGCTCCCACAATGCTGCAGTGACTGTAAAGACCCTTGAGGCAAATTTGCGATTTGTGATATTGGACTATATAAATAAAACTGACGTGACATCTCGACAAGCACTCTGGGTTTTTTGTTCCCAACGTTCCTTATTGCCCGGTGATGACTAGTTACTATGGGAACCACAGGATGAGCAGGCCAAGTATGAAGCCCAGAGCTGGCAGCGCTTTACCTCGCTGCCATCTGCCTTGTAAAACCAGATAAGAGTTTAGGGTGTGAACAGGAAAGATTATGTCAAATATGAATATGCTTAATAACCTAATTTATAACCCTGATTCTGTAAAGGTTATTTGACACAATAAAACACAAAAATAAAACAGACTGTGAGAATTTGGTCATTGTTTTTGTAAAATACTCAATTGGTAACAGCACATATGGGATAAATGCACTGTTTTACCTCATCAAATTCACAATAAATATGTGTTTATTAGTTGTGACGAGCAAGAAAAGACTGGAAGAGTTGTGGAAAAAACTCAAACACCTGATTTGAACTTTTCACAGATTAACAGGTTCACTTGACTGGTTATTAAAGTGATGTGCCCCTGTTTGACAGACATTCACAAGCAAGGATGGGGCGAGGTTCAACACACTGTGAAACTGGTGACTGTACAAATAAAATTACTATACGAGCCTGGGAACACTTCAGAATAAACACTGTACACATAGTACACACTGTTCATTTGCAAATGGTTTCATACTGTTTTCATTTCTGTTCAACAAAACGACCCGACTTTCTTGTAATTGGGGTTGTAAAATAAAAAAAAACGGAATAATACAAGCAGACTCCAATGCAGACCTCATCACCTCTTAAATTGAATGAAACAGGCTGGAAAGAAGTTGTTTTGGTGCACAGTTGTGGTTTTTTTGTCTGAGCCTCCAGGGAGCCGCTGTGGTCAGAGCAAGGTTTTTTTTTTACCACAGCGTTGTTACTACCAAGGCAAATTAAGGTCAGTCAGTAGGGGGGGATCAAATTTACTTCAGAAACATATATAAATGATGGTTTTATTGTGACCATTTCGGCAAAGAAGCTTGATGCCACAGCAGGAGATTATAGTATCTGTAAGCATTTAAACAATTCAGCGTCAACTGCAGACATTTATTGGACTAAGCTCTAAATAGAGGGGGGACGAATCATGATGTTTAACAAATGATGGCAAGAATAAAGCTCCTGCATCATGATTTAACTGAAACAATGACGTACTGTAAAATTCCAGCTGTGCTAAAGTAGTTTCACAAATACCATGAGGCCCTTTTTTAAATTGAGGTGTTGGTTGGAATGTGACAAAAAGCCAGTGTTTGTTCGTTTGTTCATTCCAGGCAGTTCACGTATTGGCTCAGGCTGAGTGTCATTAGGCAAACATAGACAGGGAAACAGAGAGCAGGACTTGTATGCTGCAAAGCAAGCAATTACCGCACGACAAGGATTTTCAGATTTATTTTTCCTAAAACTATTAAAACTGAGCATGAACACAATTCTTTAATACAAACTTTCTCTAATCGTTTTTCATTTCACAATAAAAGTAATAAATGTTCTACGTTTTTGTCACAAGAGTAAAATGTTTTCTTATCACCGGTTGCTTCTTGCTTCTTTCATCAAACTGAAACAATTTCCTCTCAGCATCCTGACTGGATGTGTTATGCAAAATACAGGAAAGTGAGATACTGTTGATGTGATGTGCAAAGTTTTCTCTGGAAGAAGAACCAGATAATGAGACAATGAGAGTGTTACACTATTACAAACTCTTATCTTGGGGTTGCAAATTTTGTCCAACTCCTAATCTAATGTATTCTGTTTCTGATCTAGTTCAGCAATTATCAGCACTACAATGCAAAGACGAACCTCTCACCTGTTAAACACTATTTGTTGACTTTACTCTGTGTATGTGTAGGAGGGCTCGGAAATGTGGAAGTAGATATGTAAATATCACCGGATCTGTGTTAGGCATCAGTGAGGGCCAAAAAAAACCCAAAACTGCGGTGTCGGTCTAATAATAGCTGATAAAACAGCATTAAAAATAAAAATATCACAAGCTTGTAATGCAATCTATGTCTTTTACGGCTTTTTGTTAAAAAAATAATAATAATAATTATAATTTATCTATGGCTAATTTTTTTTTCAAAAAAGCAAACTTTTTAGAGGAAACTTCACTGTATTCTATACAAATGTTTAATTTTTTTTCTAATTTGTTGGCTATGCTAAGGCGTGATTGCTCTCTTTGAAATTAAAAACAAGAACGAAACAGAAATTGCAGATATTGTGATAAGGATAATTTCTCCATTCATAATCGCTCAGCTAACTCACTAAGATTATAAAACAATAACTTCAGTTTGGCTTACTTAATTAAATATCACAGTGAGCTACAATGTGCCAATTGGGAAATTATGGTAACTAGATACTTTCAAAGAAATCAAATAACTGATATCAAGAGCATGTTTTTAGCAAAAACATTACAGCACAGGGCCTAAAATATTAACTCATAGCTGGGATGTGTTTCGATGGTCCTAGACAAGGAGGAGGCAGCCTAAACTCATGTAACCAAGCTGACTGTGTAAACAGGACAGGCTGTTAATTAGTGTTCAGCCCTCTTGATGCACTTGGCAACAGATGCCGCAACCCCCCCCCCCACGAGAGCCGCCACTCAAAATGTCACTCAACTTGCCACAGCTTCATTCGCTATTTGCTAACAAACTGCCTGGGAGGACAGTGTTTGCCGGAGGAGCAGCTGCTTTGTTGCTCTTGACAAACTTGTGAGTGAGTTGAGGGGACAATCTGATAGACTGGGGGTCAATACTGGTCTATTCGAGTGGGGGAACAGGGTGAGGAAATGTCAGTAAGGGCACATTCAGATCAAATCAGGTATTGTTGCAACAATTACGCAAGTTCTCCCATTCATTTTGATGCAGGTTGTCAGATTATACTGCAAGTGCGTTGACAGCATGTGGCCCTTTGGGGGGTTGTTGACACTCACGAGGGCAGGATATCCTGTGAAACAGGGTGAAAGGGACTTTTTTGCCATTTAAGAATAGGCATATCTTATTTAATCAATGGCAGAGTCAGACTATACAGTACTATCACACAGTGGTACACAAAATAAGCATGGTTAAAGTTGGTCTAACCTCCGAAAATGCAAACTCACTTAACGATAAACTCACTTCTACACTGCTGGTCAAAACCGTCGACTTGCAAAAATGATTCATCAGTACTTTGAAAACTCAACATCAAAGACTTTGTGGCTCTACGGCTCTTCTCAATTAGCCTAAAGGGTGAGAATAAATAAACTTTACCTGAAACACTTTTTAACACAAGCAGCTCTAAGATTTTAACTGCTAAGCTTTTCATACATCTCTAAGATTTGGGGGCGAGTGAACTTAAGTATTGGCTCAGCCTGGTAATCTGTCATCACAATGATGTAAATTAAGTGTATTTAATCACAAGGGAATTCACTTTAATCAGTAATTATTCTCATTTCTGTAGTAATTAGACTGTCATTTGCTAAAGAATAATGATTGATGATTTTGGCCTATTATACCAACAAGTCTTCACAACCGCTAAGCATTTTATTCAGTATTCAATTCAGCAGCAGCTGAGTTTTTAGCTTGTCTATCTGGAAATAAAATGAAAGGAGTAGTTTGAATCCTTGCCAATAGATAGATGGAAAGATTAATAAAACCCTCATAACTGTATGTAAACTATGAAGCTAGAGCTAGCAGCAGTTAGCTTAGCTTAGAAAGCAGGCTGAAAACAGAGCAATAAGTCCTGCTTGACTCAAACCTTATCCTTTAAGATAAGAAAATTTTGCCCCTAGCTCTTTAAAAGCTTAATGCTAACTGCTTGATAACTTAAGCTTCGCATTTAGTGTACAGACAAGAAAATGGTATTGATATTTTGCATCCAACTCTAAGCAATTATGCCGTTTGAAAAACAGGAAAAACACAACATATGGATTGACAAGCATAAAGTGGTCACAGTATGTGTCTATAAACCATTTGTGGATATTAGTATGGAGCTACTTTCATGCTAATCTATTGCAATCAATCAAAGGAAGCGTCTGAAAAGGTTTCTAATGGAAAAGGGAGGGTACATTTTGAAAGGTTCACAGTAACATCAGAGTAAGATCTTTAAATTACATCCTTCAGTGCTTGTAGGATCATAACAGATGAGGGCAAGTGTCCAGTGGCCGGATGTTTTTGTCTGACATCAATGTTTTCTAGGAGTTTTATTAGAATAAGCTGAAAATCCAACAAAGTATGAATGCAAACACTGTACAGGTAGGCAATATTTTTGAAAGCCATTAGTCTGCATTTCATGAAGTTTTGATAAAAACATGTCAAATAGTGTTAATTTTTTTTTTTTTTTTAAACAATTTCATCCATTCTGCCCAGTAATTTATTTCCACAGGTACATTTTTGTGTGAGACCTGCTCAGAAAACATAGAACAAAGCTTTATTGATCCCACACAGGTTGAAAAAAATGTAAGATAAAGTGAGTGGGTGACATAATCACAGTGACATTATCACTCAAAGCTTAACAGGACTTTGCTGATCTCATCTGGCAACGCTTCAAAGATAAATACTATCTGCCGCTATGTTCACCCTCTGACAATTATTACTCATTGTTTCCATAAGGAATCAAGCACTCAGCAGCAGAGATACACACAGAAAAAATGTACCAAGGTACACATATGGCAGCTGCTAGTGTACGGTATGTTTTCAGTAATGACGCTGACGGAGGCCACCCTTAGATTATTATAATCTTTCTGCCCAAACCTGACTTTTTAAACCGCCTTAGTGAAACAAAGTCTTTAGTTGTTGCAAGAGTTTAAGAGACGCTTACTAAACAAAGCTGATTTATTTGGCCATTATACTTTAATCAAGTTTGTAAATGTCTTTCTTTTAAAAGAGTTCATGTGCGTGATATGTAAGTATCTCTGCAGCAGTAGCACAGAGGGATTAAAGGAAGGATCGATGTACATAACAAATTCATTTACTTATCTGTAGTCAGTGTGCTTCTCTTCAGGGTTATATTACATTGCAAAAAGTCCTCTGTATCAACCTTGTTTTTAGACTGATTAGGCACATAGTAAATAAATCAAACTTGACAGGACTTGAATCCTTACACGTCTTTCTGACCTGCAGGAAAAGTTAACTATATTATAATACCTGATTATAAATGACTTGTGCTTGAAAACAAAGCCAAATAAACTAAGACGCGCAGCCCATTCAAACACAAATTGCACACCAGAAAACACTCTCTGCTATCCAGACTGAAATTGATTAATGAGGTCAATTTGGCCTTGTCTTGTCTTATTGGCCAAATGCAACATACTCCCAATTCCCCCAACCACTGATTTATGGAGCACTGCCTAATCGTAACAAATGAACCAATTGAAATGTAGGATAAATTGCCTACCAGCATCTGATCTGTCCATCTTTTACATCTACATTCAATAGGTGAGATGTAACACAATTTAAGAAACAGGGAATCAACAAATGACACTTTATTTAAGGTTTGACCTCATACAGATGAAGTTATATTGTATTTACTTTCTGATCAGAACCAGACTGGACAGCGTTTTTGCAGAAAGTTGCAAAAATATTCTTTAATTCCTTAGATGATGCATGCAGGACAAGATTAGTCTGGTAAATGTGGGTGGGGGGACGATATTAGAAAACTTTATTTTACCTGGGCATATCTTGACATCATCACTAAAATGCTTATGTTACCTCCATCCATTATAAATCCAGGCTAACAGACACACCTGCCCTAAATACATTATGAGTTCAATATGCAAATATTATTTGAATGCGGGTCTGATATCGATAAGAAACCACAGATATCTGCCTCATCATCGTAGGAGGTGGTGAGGTAATGCAGTGTTTAAGTAGCACTGCACACGTACAACTCTTTACCCTTAAGATAATGTGTGTGCAGCACAATGTAGAGAGGAAAAAAACAACACAAGTCTCTTGTGCCTGGAAGTGATGCCATTCTCTGGTTTTAACACTCGGCCAAGCCACTGTGCACTTGTTTCACCAGCGATATCATCTAACCTGGTGACTCTTAACTGGATTTTGTGCAAAGGCCCCAGTGTGTTATGAGAGAGACATACCCTATTCAACAAACAAAGGGCCTATTCAGGTGCAGTGGTATTCTGGAGAGCTCCCGGCCTCACCTCGCTAACGGGGGCTGCAGAGGTAACATTTCACTTTCTCTTAGCCGCGGGGAAAAGGTCAGTACTCCAGGGGGCTGGCTTCCCCCTCACCTCCTCTGCTGAGCCTCCACCACTCATCTCATCCACCTCAGCAAATGTGGTTGACTCCAGTTACAGAGTGATCTCACAGTGGGAGTGATGCGCACACACAGAGCCATAAAACCCCCACGTCCTACATTCATAATCACAGTAAAATGGAGAGCTGAGTGTCTGACCTCTTACTTTCCTTTAATCTGCTTGATGATATTCCATTAGTGAGCAACGTGCTGGATTTTCAGAGCCTCTTTCATGCCTCTTTTCAAAACTAAACATCTCATTTGTATGAGAAAATCTAACTGAGACTGTGAAACGGTAACTGATTCAACCACACACAGCCATGTTTTGCAAATTTATCCGAACAACAGGGTGGGGGGACTTTGGTGATGTGATGAGATCAGTTTGAATCACGTAATTCTTGAAACACCACAACAAACTGGGAGATTTCACATTGTTAACTGCAAAACCAGCCAGCGAAATTCTCTCCACTTTTTTCATTACACAAATAAACTGTGATAAATGGTTTTCTAAATCCTGAACACAAGCCATGATTGCGCCAAATGGTCTGTTTTTAAGCTAAAGCCTGAGAGTACTTTAGTGATGGTTAAAAGCTGGCACTTTAGGAAAGAGAGTGTGTGTCTCGTGTGTGTGTTGGCGCCCTGTCGACTTACGGAACATGGTGTTGAACTGCTGCGGGTTGAGGTTCCACTTCCCCCATGGTGTCTTGTGACCCTTCGACTGGGCGTAGTGGGCGTGGTTAAACTCTGGTTCTGTCCCGAACGAGTCCAGCACCCGCAGCATGCACCTATGGGGTCACATACAGAGGTGAGTGTTAATGCCTGTGTGTGATAAGCTGCTCAACATTAATATGATACAGTGTATTTCAATTACGTTTGCTTTGGATCCTCCAAAATCAATGATCCCAGACATGCTGTTATAAATCATCTGGAGACAAACATACTCAGTGTTGCTGTTTTATGTGCGACAAGATAAATTGTTCACACCTTGTGCACATAATTACAATTACTGAGAGAAGTTGAAGAAAACCACCACACAGTGTTTTTCCACAATAATCTTCACAGCAGCCAAACAAACAAGAATGTGGTTACTTAATTTTACACCAATTTCTCAAGACCTTAAAAAATTAATTAACTTGTTTTAAGCTGCATAGTTGTTGGATAGCAGCCACCAGGCTTTAGAATAAACACTGAGCTTTTTCTCTGAGCTTTTTGGATGCTTCAACAGCTAAAGATAAGCTATGTTTGAATTTTAATGCTGCAGAGTATGTGTTCTTTTTTGTTTAAGGACTTAAAAATACGTGTTATCTTATTTTTCTTTGGTGAAGGAATCCAATATGGTCTGAAGCAAACATTTTGTTTACTGTTACCAACATGAATATCAACTAAAACGTACTGTAATTGTAAATAAACTGCATTATATCACACTTTTCCAGTCTAACTGACCTCTAAGAGCACTTTACAACACAAGGCAGCACTTACCACCCATTCACACACACACGCGTTCGTACACTGGTGGCAGAAGCTATCAGGCCAGACACGACCTGCTCATCAGGGGTGATAAACATTCACACATGCACTCACACTCTGATGGTGCAAACACCAGGAGCAATGCTACATCCGTTCGACGAGGGTCCCACTGTGGATCAGATATGACACCATGGGGGGGGGCCTGTGGTGTCTGACACCGAGGCGATTGAGTAGGTGGCATCCACATTACAGCCAGGACCCTGTGTTTTTTTACCAGTTCTATCAACACAATCAATTTTATCCACTTCAGCTGTCTGTGGGTTTTAATGTGGCTGATTAGTTTATATTTCACTAATAAAAAGTCTCTTTACACATTTTTCAGCAGCCTCCTAAGTGATAATGAAACTAGAAAAAAAAAACTTAACGCCTCCATTCTCAGACTGAGGGTGAAATCCTGTCCTGTGGAGGTGTGAGACTGTGAGAGGACATCATGGCTGACTCAAAGGTCACAGCACAGGATTAATTAAACCACAACTGGGAGGGGAAATGACATATATGCAGCGAACCACTCATTCATGACCTTAAACTCAGTGTCCCGCATTCATTAACTCTCTCATCGTTCCTCACTTCTCTTTTCAAGGGGCTGGTTTGATTATGTCTGTCTGATTATGTCTCTGTCCTGTCCTTCACTATTTACATTTTTCCATTAAGAGGGCAAAACTCCAATGAAGAAAAATCTTCCAGACCAGATGACGAAATCCCTCTTTCCCGCCAGGCTTTTAATTTAATGTTTTTTACTGATCTGTTTCTCATAAAAGCTTCTCCTCTTAACAAAATCCAAAAATGACAAGCCTCTTTTAATGGCCATTTTGAGCCCAAAAACGGTATTTTCTTGTGGGTAAATAAAACTAAGTGACTCCCACTTTGGGCTGAGCTGCATTAATCATATAGGAAAGAGGAGGAAGCCAGGTGTAAACAGAAGTTTGTGCACTCAGTCCCACAAACGAATGCACATCTGCAGCTGGGTAAAGTCTCCCTCGCTCTAACTGATCGCCTCTCCACCCAGGCAGATGCTGTGCAGCTGGCTGTGTGAAGAGTGAAGGGCCCTGGGAGAATGGAGAGCTGGGAAACACATTCACCATGAGGAAACTTTAGACTGAGAAGCAGAACAACAACATGCCCACATGCCCATCTCCACTCGCCCCAGAGAAAAACAACCTTCATCTGTCCCCAGATATACTCTAAACAGATGGGGGAAAGTGTTGTTGGTGCCATAACACCATGTAAATATGGCTGCAGCCAGGCTTTCAGTACATTTTTAGAGTCCAGTGAGTTGATAGTGGGCGTAACAATGTGGTAGGAGGTAAGTTTGTAAAGATCAGCGAGTGTGCACTTTGTTCCACCTGCTGCAGTTTCACAGTCGAGCTTGGTTGGGTGGAGATGTCAAAGCAAAAGTGCAGTTTCATTATTAATAGTCCGACTGAATTCATTTCAAGAATAATGATGACTACTGTAAATGACTCTCTGTTGCCACGATTATCTCCCACGTGAAATCAGCAATAAATAAATTAAACGGTTCCATATGGGTTGTTAGAAACAGTGATATCAGATGGGAATTAATGTTTTTATGGATCTACCTGCACACCCTGAGGCCAAACACAACAGCTGCATTTCAAAACATCCATATTAGTTAATGATCTGTATGATAAAAAGGATCAGGTTAAATTAGTGCCCGACATCAGGGTTTGGTTAAAAAAAAGAAAAAGAAAAAAATCACATGGAAACTGTGAAGCTGGGAGAGATTTACTCTGTTATTGATTATCGAGCTGCGTTTGTCACCCAGCAAATAACATCTGGTCACAATCGGCTGCTTTTGAATTACATTTTGTTCTTGTGAATAAATATTTTTCTGTTTTTGATTATGTGTTTGACTTAACGGACTTAAATCTAAAAGCTGCTTTAATTTACGCTTACAAACAAGCAATAAACAAATGCTTAAAACCTCTGCTAGGTTTACAAAATAACTTCTTTTGAAAATGCGTTTGTATCATTTGACCAGCTTCAATAAAATTCTTTCTGAGGAGCAACTGCTGAACTACAGTGGCATAATTATCACATCAGTAACAAGCTATAGATTATCAATGTGTGGTGTCAGAGATGGTGTGAAAAAGAGCCTCTTAGAGTGTTGACATAAGTGTCCAACTGGTCATTGATGGTTCAAACAGCTGCGAAAGCATGAGAAAAAGAGATTAGGGTAACAAAAGCATCTCTGTCTCTGTGAAATTTGAGAAAGTTTACCTGAAATTACCCACTAAACTAATAACTATCCTCATCCTCTTTTCTAGAGTAAAAGTGAAAAAGACTTTGTTGTTGCAAGACTCAGATTTCTGTCCAGGTAATTTGTATCATGTAAATGTGGTTCAGTGGTAACAATGAAATAACAGTCTGATTTTATAATTTTCATTTGATACCATATTATCTGATAAGGGTTTACAAGCTACACTGCTCGACAAGAACACAGCTCTCTTGGTTTGCATTCTTTTTACAGTAATGATTAGCTCCTCTTACCCGCAAAAGCTCAAGCTTTATTGCACCATCACACAGCACTCAGATAGCATGATATCATGTGAGTAGCCATCAAATTATGACCAATTTATTACCTTCTGGATATTTTCTTGTTTTTCTTCGAGTCGTTAAGGTCAATCAACTCAAGAATTTGATCTCAGTGAGCAAGCTAAAGCTAATAAAATCTGCTTGTGACAGGAGAGATTTCAGCTGATGGTAAGTGAGAAATCCACTTCTTCCTGCTTTTGTCTTTGGTTGAAGATCCATTCATTTTGACAATTTTTGAGATATAAACGTACTTTCTTTATTATTTTCAACTGCATATGTGCTGTGCTGGAATAGAAATCGTGACAGGTGTAACAACAGTAACTAAAAGCAATGCGGCTAACTGGATGGTCATTATATCAATTTTCTGGCAGAACTGTCTAAAAATATTGGCTCCTACACAGGGACATGATCACCGAAGCAAGCTGTTGTCTTCTCAAAGCAACACAAAAATCAAACCAACAGACACTGAGTAAGAATGAAAGGAAGTGACATTAATCACACCCCCACAAACAAAAACTCACCAACAGTCATACCAACACACGCACATAAAACCAATGCATGCAGACAGTGTTGTGTCAAAACAAAGTTCTGGGTGATAGGAAAAAAATGCAAAAGATAAGAGATGGTAAAGGAAGAGGCAGATAGACAAAAACTCAGCTGATCATTATCTTTTCTTTGTTCAGTTTTATTTTTGCATGATTGTGGTCTGCAGCAGATGTAAGGCTGGTTAACAGTGGCACATTTTCTGCAGGCTGGCTGAGGCAGATGACAGTGCATTGCCCGATTAAGTTATTGGATGAAAGGATTAAATGAAACAGTACAATAGGGCAACATTGGCTCTAGTTTATACCCCGAAAACAACAGCTTAGAGTATTCCCATTCCTCTGAAGTAGTATGAAACACAGTGACACAGAACTGCAAGACGGATAGCCAGAAGACTGAGGCAACAACAAAACACATTAATCACGAACCGACCTGACAGATTTTGGTGCTTTGTCCCTAAACACAAAAAAATCATCTAGAAAAAAAAAAAAACAATTATGACACAGTTTATTGTTGGAGAATTTTGGGCCTGATAGGAAAACAACTCATGCAAGGCCTGCTCAGAGAAAAGCTTTCTTCCTGCTTTCCTGTATGACGAACGAAGAGAGGAATGAGACGGTTTAACAAAGGAATTCTCAGCCCACAAAGGCAAGGAATGTAATTCACTTATCGAAGACAGCAAAGGAGAAGACAGGCGATGCAGGCAAAGTGACAAGGTTACACTGAGGAAAAGAAGAAAGAGTGAAGAAAAATCTGCAGTTTATGTCCTCTGTTACAAAGGTCCTAGAACGTGCACATGAACATGTCAGGCTTTGGCACAAGTTTTCAGTAACTGCAGAAAAAATAATGCAGAAAATAGCATCTGGACCTTACATTATGCCCGAGGCTGAATCAATTTCCTTGGGGCACAAAGGGAGCGGATGCAGTTAAAGGTGTTATGTCGCAGGGAAACAAAACGTGGTGACAAGCAGGAGGAACCAGCGGGGCCATTAGTGCCCCCAGACTTATTGTTCCTCCTCTTTTCCTGTCAGTTGGAGCTGATGAAAGCTTTTTCAAAACAAACCAGGAAGACCTCATCTACAGCCCTCAGTGGAGCAATCGGAGACAGAATAGACTCAGCGGGTGAAAACATCAAGAACAACGGACGCTACTGCGGCCTTTTGGGAAATTGCGGTAATGTACGTGTAGAAAATAGACTCATTGCCTCACTGACAGTCAAAAAAGCCACAACCCAATGTCCTGTGTATGTGTGAGAGATGCTGTTAAAGCACAGTTAAGAACGATTGCACAAGGTTAGAAAACTGTACAAATTGCTTAATCCACTAAGGTGCTGACATGGTGACAGGAAGAAACTGCAGGAGTAAGGCCTTGTCCAAACACATAGGCCAGACACAAGCTACTAATTTAATATTGTGTTGATTTAGCAGCATTCATGACTGTTCAAGTTGTTTGTCCCTGATCAAATCAGATTCTTGAGAGATGAAACAAACTGAAAAATGTCTCTTAACATACAAACCTTGAGCTTTGTGTCACTAAAATTACTGCACAAGATGAAAAACCATTATATTGCTCTCCACATCAGATAATTAACAATCTCTGTACTCTGTACTGTTTTGGCCTTTTAAAATAAAAGTAATGAACTGTTCGCTGCCTACAGTGGAGTAAATTAAATAAAGCACCTGCAGCCTTTGATTCAAACATTATGTATGTATAACTGAAAAAGAACAGATTTAAAGTAAAGTCTCCTTGAAATGATTTATTAACTTAACACTTAAAAACCAAGTTAATCAGCCGTTGCAGAACTGTGAGCGAGGTTTGACCACTGATTTACAAATCTGGCAGTCCATTCAAACAGCTACTGAAAACGAAAGTTACGTATGTAACTACGGTTCTATGAATCCTTACTGACCGTCAGAGGTGGTGCTTCAAGCACTGGATGACCCATAACAACAAAGTCACGAGGAATCGCTCATTGAGAGGAAACAGCAGAGTCAGGCAACAGGACCACACCCAATGGATAGGGAGTGGCAACATTCACCTGATAGAACCTGAAAAAAGTACTAGGTGAGTCCCATGATGCTGCCTCACAGATGT
>JAQMCX010000041.1:11328572-11365894 GCA_029814765.1 Acanthurus leucopareius | reverse complement strand
GACCACCTCTTTTGTAAGCGTGGGTGATGACATCCACGATCCAGTGAGACAGTCGCTGCTTGGAAAGAGCACAGCCTGTCCTAGGACCACCATAGCAGAGGAAGAGCTGGTCCGACCGTCTTATACTTGCGGTCGCAGCTACATAGATTCTGAGAGCCCGCACAGGACACAGCAGTCCCAACCTGTCCTCCCCTTCTGGGGGGATAAATTGTGTCACATGAATAGGACGGTTGAGGTTCGATGATGACAGAACCTTCGGGAGAAAAGCTGCATTCGGCCACAGAGTAACCCCCGAGCCATCTGAGTTCCACCGCAGACATGAGTCCCTCATGGGCAGAGCATGTAGCTCCCCGACACGCTTTGCTGAGGCAATGGCAAGGAGAAAAGTAGTCTTGGCAGAGACCCACTTCAGCTCTGCCTAAGCCAGGGGTTCAAAGGGAGGCAGACACAAAGCATCGAGCACCAGGTGCAGATCCCATGCTGGGGCACGCTGTGCTCGTGGGGGTCGTAACCGCAACTTGCCCTTCAGAAAGAGGGACATCAGTCTGTGGCACCCCACTGTGTCATTATCCACCCGAGCATGTTGAGAGGAAATGGCTGCCACTTATACCCTCAGAGTAGCAGGGGACCGGCCATTGTCCAAGAGTGACTGGAGGAACTCCAGAATCTTCGGAACTGAACAGTGCACAGGGTCTTCGCCCCTGTCTGAACACCATGCAGAGACCATGCGCTGAGACCTGAGGTAGCCACTGGGGTAAGCCTGTGTATGAGAGCGGCGCTGGGGGGCAGCTGGAGAACCCCTAGACCTGCTAGGAGGAGGCACACTCCTGTGAAACCCAGACAGCTGCTGTCGAGTCTGTCTGGCTTGGACTGTGCGCTCAAGCACCTCTAGCGCTGCAGATCCAAACAGCTCCCCTGCTTCCACTGGAACACTGCGGAGGGTTCTCCTGCACGCCTCAGTGAGAGGAGATTGTGCCAGATAAACCTGGCGGCGAGCCTGGACAAGAGTGGACATCAACCGCCCCAGCTCTCTAGACATCAGCGCAAATGCCTGCAGAGAAGCATCGCTGAAACTGTGGACAGAAGCATCCAGTGTAGCCTCCTGCAGGGATGCTGATAGAGCGAGCATCAGGTGGGACATCGAATTGCCTATGCGTCCCATGCGCACTGCTGCGTTATAGGCTTTGGAGAGCAGGTCATCTGTCACCCGACACTGGGGTCGAGGACACCTCGCATCCGGTCTCAGAGCCTCATCAGGTGAGAAAATTAAGGCAGCTAAGGCAGCTCCACTAATCAAGCATTGTCGGCTCAAGCCAAAGGGCCAGGGTCCGGCCCTCAGATGTTGCATGAAAGAGGGCTCTAGAATCCCTCCAGCATGCATGCAACTCCCTCAAATACTCATCAGATGGAGGCACAGTAAAGTTGGCGGGGGATGATCCACGCCTGAAGAAAGCACTGGCCGGAGCTGGCTGAGCTTGCGGTGCGTCTCACTGCAGGCGGGCCAGGGCCATACGAATGATGGCCCCTCTTGAGTTGTCCTCTGAACCAACATTAGAGCTGTGGGCTGAAGAACGGGAGCCTGCTGCGGAGGCACAGGAGGCTACATCCTGTGGAACCACATCCGCCTCATATTCAGTGAACTCATTGGCTAACGCTGCCATGGAGAGCACATCTTAATCCGGCTCCAAGATGGCTGCCGTAGGACTGCAGCTCCCCTGCACCAATCCCAGACTGGAAGGCCAGGAAGAGGGATTTCATTTGATTAATCTCCACTGTTAATTGGTCCACCTTGGAGGCAAGCCTGGACTCCTTAACCTTCTTCCTGGAAGCGGGGCCTGCAGTCTCAGCAGCCCGACGTTTAGATCGGCCAGACTGAGCTGGAGTCTGTCGGTCAACTGTTCAGGCGACGACACGAGGCCCAACAGTTGTTCCCCCTCAGCCAGTCTGACAGCCCTCACTGCCCGAGGCATGAAACTGCAGTTCAAGCAGGAATCTTCTGAGAGACCTTCCCTCAGATGCTCAAGACCAAGGCATGAGGGACACATATCATGGCCATCTTCGGGCAGCAGACAAGCCATACAGGCCGAGCAGGAGTAGTCGCCAAACATGTTAACAAGCAAAAAATTATACAGAAAAAACAACAAATGCTGGGAGCGAAAACACAGCCTTCACCAACAAGTGTTGCTAGAAAAATAGACAAGTTAGCCCCAGCAGAAATGCTGCTACCAACTACAGAGTCACACCTGTGCTGCCTTCACCAGCTAAAGGTGGATGCTATGCTACACACAACGGGGACAACAGCGTTGGTGCCAATAAACGCAAACTAAAGTAGGCCGAGCGAAAACGCAAACAACAGCTATCAAACAAAGGCAAACACAACTCAGTGTTGTCGACACAAAAGAACTAATACGTACCTGGGTCGGGAGTGGGAGCGCACACACTGCCTTCACCAATAGAGTACAACGAAAGGCGGCCACACCACGGAGGGCAAGCGGTCACGATGCTAACGCACGTGCTAATGCACGTGTAGCACAAATGCCAGGAGAGGGAGCGAAGACACTGCCGTCACCAACAAAAAAAAATGAAATACAACCAAAAGCGAGTGCAATAGGTTGCATCCATACTCAATACTGATAGCTAATTAAATATTAGCAGTACAAATGCCGGGAGAGGGAGCGAAGACACTGCCATCACCAACAAAAAAAATGAAATACAACCAAAAGCGAGTACAACAGGTTGTATCAAACAATTTGTAATGAGAAAACACAAGTAAACTTATCACTACGTTTGGTACTTAGCCAACCGAGGATAATGATCCGAAGCAGGAAACCGCAACAAACTTCTCGCCGTCGTAGTTCGTTGCAGCCTCCGGAGGGCGAGCAGCTCGCATCTCCGACAAAAGGTCACGAGGCTACCGGCAACGAACAGCGATAATCGGTCCTTAGCTCTAGCTAGCTCGGTGACATACAGTCCACCTGCGAGGCGAGAGGATGAAAAGGAACAGATCCTCTGATGTCACCGGAAGATATAGACTAACCGGGGTCATCAGGGGTCACAGGTGACTTCGTTGGTTGAACACTCGAACTGCGCATGCGCGAGATGGATACGTTCAAGCACCGACTCTGGCGGTCAGTAAGGATTCATAGAACCATATTTTCATGTAGGAAACAGCTGGATGAGAACATGACCTCTAGACAAAACAAAATATACAAATGTACTTACTGGTAGTGAACCCAGGAGGGTCCCAGCGTCTTCTTGAACTGGGTGAGGCCCACGATGTCAATGTAGATGAGCTCAACCACTTTGTCACCCTGGGTTGGGCAACTGGACTTGTTCCCCATGACCTTACGCATGATCCTGGGCAGAAATGTTTGGAATTAAAATCGATTTTAAACCAGAAGAATAATCTGTTGCTGCTGGTTCTTTATTTCTGCATTTTTTTTCACTGAACATGGTCAGATTTTACTCGAAAAGACAAATAGTTAAAAAAAAGTAAAAGATAAAACCACAACACTTGGGTTGTGATTTCACATGGTTCAAATTGCCAACATGAGGGTGAGAAACATTACCTCACTTACAGCAACTCTTAACTCATCCACCCCTCTGGAAACAAGAGATCATTTTGTTTTCTCTAATAGTACATAAAAATTTTAAACTATATAAATATTTTAAAACTAAACAGACAAATCCCAAATCTAGCTGTATCTCTTTTGTCTTATGCAATTTTTAAGATACACTGGTATCTCCACCCATAGACCTCCAGACACCAGAACAAGTTTAAAGCATGTTTACAATATGAATGCATGATTTGCATATTTAATAAAAAAGGGAACAATCTTTACAGCTAGTAAGGAGGGTGATGGAGCCTTGAAGGCAACCTTAAATTATATGCAGCCAGTGAAAGAAGTGGGTTTAAGTGCCAAAAGCCATTGGCAAATATTTATTAGACAAATAACATGTGAACCACTTCGTTAATCCTCGGCCAAACAAGCTTAATAAAACCTTGAAAGGTGGTTAACCTGAATAGAGAAGCTGGTAAACTAAAGGTGCTTTGACTAAAGGCCCTATTCATTTATAGTTTAATTAGGATTATAAAGCACCAATGCAAAACTCTGCAAAACTACTAGGAACCAAGTGTTTCTTTCCTTTTGAAAGTGTTCTGTTTTTGAGTGAAAGCACATGTTGTGCAGAAGTGGATCTGGACACACACCAATCAGTCTATTATTAATATCAGCCCAGGCTGTGATAAAAGGAAACTCCACTAATCCAGCATTGCACTCTTAACATTGTCAGACTCAGAGACAGTTAAAAAAATGATCTAAATCAATGCAACAGAAGCACATGCACCATCTTTTATATTTAATGCATGCTTCTTCCTTGTCAGAGCTTTTATGCCTATATTACCCTTATCACATTCAACCACCAGCAGTTTAACAGGGATACCAAGTGTGTTATGCTGTCAGTGGCTACTGCAGAGATTAGATTTTGACTTGGACTACAGCAAACACTCAAGTCAGATCTGTGGAAACTATGAACTGTAATTTCCTGAAGTCCCAGTCTAACTGAGGACAAAAGACATCTGTATGAACTGTACAAAACTGTTCATGGAGGACGCTCTTTGGGAAAATAGTGGTACAGTTTGCTTGAAACTGACTCTTTGAGTTCAGCCAGGGAGGCGGAGATGCGAACATCATGGCCCAGCAGGTACAGCGTGGTGATGAGGTCACTCCATTGGACCAACTCGCCCAGGGGGCCTCCGCTGAAGGCGTTTTCTGCTATTTTGAAGCCAGACTCTTTGGTCAGCAGGCCCAAGTGCACCAGAACCTGATAAAAGGGGATAAAAGTATGGGATTAAATAAGTGTAATGATTGTTGGAATAATACAGAGTGAAAATGTTGAGCACTTAGTGAGAGTTTCTATGGAAAAATGTATTGAAGGCAACAGAAGCCGAATTTAAAAAAAAACGTTTAGTGTAAGTTTGAAATGTTGGTGTCAAAAATTCAGTTTGTATGTGCAACATAAGGCAGGACTGAGAGATCTCAGATCTCTTCTTTCCCACATAGATGAATGTAGAAAAAAAATGCAGAAAAACAGCTGACAAATAATTCAAAGACGCCCCGCTGGTTTTGTATTAAAAAAAAAGATTTAAACGGGAAGTGTAAAATCATGTTTATCCTGGCAGGGGACCATGAAAACAATTCTACTTTTTTCCCGTATGTTGCACATGCTGGGAAAAACACAAGCAACTTGGCTAAAATATGAACAACACACACACACACACACACACACACACACACACACACACACACACACAGACACGGACACCGGATGATTTTCAGTGGCTGAGGGGGGAACATGGTGTTCCACAGCAGGAGTAGGGAAGTAATAGCAGGCTTTGTTTGAAGTGGCCGACGCATTTTTCACTGTTGACAGCCAGCCACAGTCCCAAAGTACACCAGTCAAGGATTAATATGTGTGGATTAATATCCAAAAGAGATTAGCGGTTGAAATAAAGAGCTGCCTTTGAAAGTACCTGGACTAGGAGAGAAACGTTCTTTGTTTAATTACGGACTGAAGAGATCAAACTGAGAGACACAAAAAGTAAAGGCGGGTATGTAAGATACTATTGATAGATGGATGGATGAATGAGGGTCCTTGTTCTCTGCTTGGATGCTGCTTTACATCGGCACCAAAGTATCATGGGAATCTGATGTAAATTATTCACAAGGCCAGTGGAAAGCGTGGATTACATTATTCAGTGCTGGGAGCTGCTACCAGCTTGGGACATAATGGAATATCCATGTCAGTTCTTTCCCACCACCGTTTCATCCCGACCAGAAGTGGGCGCATCTACAAGTGTGAGGGAGTGTTTGTGTATTTGTATGTGTGTGTGTGTGTGTGTGTGTGATTCAACAGGCTGCAGGCTGAAGGGAGGTGTTTTCAGAAAGTTCATGACAGGTTACATTTCTCTCATTTTAAGGGTAAACATTAAAATTCAAGCAAGTAGCTGCAGAACTATTCATTTTGTTTGAGAGCTAAAGTTGTTTTATTCTCAAATAAAGTATCTAAATTTGAAATCATCCAATTTTTCATCAGCTTGCACGTCTGTGATCTAATGTGTGCTTGTTAGCTAATTATCAGCTTCATTTTTTATATTTTATTCTGTCAAAAACTGATCAATTAGTTACACCCATGATATATTTTTAACACTCAGTCTTGCAGGTTTTTTTCTGAAAAAATACTCAGGAAAGGTGAAAATGACACATTAAATGTTCGAGGAAGAAAAGCAAGAGCTTGTCTGTTAAAAATAAAAAACATGAGGAGCCTAAAATGAGCGACACAACAAAAAGAAGTAAACAATAACAGATGTGCAGTGATCTGTTACATGCAGCAGACTTTGCCACTAAGAATGTCAACTAAATGATTTAGACGATCCCGCTGTCGGACTGACAGTGAATCTCACTCTACTTCTCATGTGTACCACAGTGCACTACATTGTATCATTGCCCACCTTCTTCCTGCGACGCTTGGCCAGGTTTTGCTTGGCAGCCAGCGAGCGGATGGCCCTGACCCACCGCTCAGCCATGCGTTTGATCCTCAGCATCATCCAGCGAAACTCCTCGCGTTGTGACATCACACGGTAAAGCTCCTCAAAGCTGGTCCGGATCTCCACCTGCACACACCGAGACAACATGTGAGAGGTCACACAGACCGTATCACTGATGCTACTGTACAGTTAAGTTTCTTCATCTATAACCAGTTTTTTAAGGAAGCGGTTTATGTCAAAGCTGAAAAACAAAGGCAATTTGTTTTCACGTTGCTTCCTTTATTATCTTAACTAACTGTGTTTCTTTCAAGTGCTTTTATCCTTTAATCTGCTGCTGTGACATAACCCCATGAGGAGCTTTAAAATGTATCTAATCTAATTTAAAACTGCAATATTGACTACTGCTCATTCCAAACGGCTAAAGAGCTGTTTTCTACGAGGGAGCAAACCCTGGAAGAGCTGTAATGAAACTAGGAGCCCGATGCAAACACTGTGTGCTCAAAGATAAAAGGTAGAGGAAAGGAAAGGAAAAGGAAAAAGTGAGAAAAAAGAACAGAAAATGAAAAAAAAGGAGAGGAAAACAGAAAAGGGGAGGGGAGGAAATGACGGTGCAGAGTTTGTTTACTTCTCTGGGAGCTAAATTAAAAGATTTTATAGGTCACAGGAGGATACATTAATGGATGTTATGTCTAAATGTTTATTAAATTCGCTGCAATGGGAAACAAATCAAGCTGTAAAACATCTGACTGTCTATAGCAATCTCATCCTGTGTTGTAAGACTAACGACAACTGGAAATCAAAATACTGTAATACAAAATACAGAAATGAAACTGCAGCTACTGCAGCGGCATTCACAGGATCTGTTGAGTCACACTACACTGCAGGGAGCATTTAAGGTAAAAAATATTAATACTCTTTATATGTATTTCAGACACTGAAATTCAAGGACTCGTGGAAAGCCTCAAGGGATTAGAGAGAATCAGTGAATGGGTCAGAGCCAGTAAGGCAAAGACGAGGCCAGCAAAGGAGAAACCACAGTGCCATTACCAGCTGCGAAGGTGGCTGAAACAAGGCTGTAGCGAGGCATTAGCATCCCTCATCACGACAGGAAATCACTTCCGCAGACTGAACCTATTAAAATCTGGGCCTGAATTAAAATCTCTAAAGCCTGTCAAATGGCATCTCCCCACCACTGAAGGCTCAGCGCTGTTGATGCATCCAGAGAGGGGGATGAAGAGTGCTTAATATTGATTTACCCGCAGCAGAGGGAAGGGTGTGTGTGTGTGTGTGTGTGTGTGTGTGTGTGTGTTTTCGAGGAGCGCTGATACTGTGGTCTGTGCACGAGCCTATCGGCCCCGGAGAAGCGCTCTGAGTGGGATTTCAGTGAGCTGTCGCATTGGCAGGGATGGAAGATCATTATTCCAGATTTGTCCCAAGGTCCCGTCACTCTGGCTTTGGTCTGCGAGAACCGCTCGACTCTTTTATGCCATCGAGGCAAGTTGACACTGTGGATCAACTTCAGCCTGCCTGTTCATTTGCTGCCACGTTTTAAAATATCACACACACTGCAAGGGAAATTACCTCTCACTTTCCTGCCTTTTAAGTACATTTTAAACAATTAAATATTAAGAACTGTACTTCTATTTGTGCAAAAATTACATCTCATTAAATGGCATTTTCTTCTGGGGTGTCTCAGCATTACACAGGATGATGGAAAGGGACTTAACGTTGAGAGGGACTTGAGTTTAAAAATTTATGCTAATGGAAAAACTTGCTGTCACAAAGTCTGAAGTTGTCACACACACACAAGCCTCTTTAAAATTAATCTATTCAAGCCACTTCGACCACAACTGTGAACGCTTGAAATGTAATCTGACACCAAAATAAGCATTTTTTTTCTCCAAGTAATAATGCTAAATGGCTTTAAACTAAGCTTTGTCAACAGGGGTTTTGTTCAGTGTTGATTTGAGCATGTACAGTAGTAGCACAGTATCATGGCAGCAGCAAACTCAAGTATCAGAACAATCCTGTGTTTGTAACAACAGTGAGGTAATGTAAAGACACCATCAGCTGTCTTGATACAAGCGATATCTTGTGAAGGAAAAGGGCAGCAGAAGTACTTAAAGCATCCATTGTGTTGTTAGTTTGCAGTTAACCGGAGCTTTATGCTGTTTTTTCTCACCTGTCCCCTCCTGTCTGTTTCTTCACTCAGGGTCTTTGTCCTCCAGGGCAGACGAGGACACCAGTTCTCCACCTATCAAACAAAAACAGACAGTCATTTTTAATGCATAAGCTGCAAAACAAATAATATCTGATTCTGCGATGTTTGGAGGTTTGTTGTGCAAGTCTGGAGAGCAGAGGAGTAAGCAATTGCTTTCTGCTGCTGAACTTGGAATAAAGGTTAAAGAGAAAACACCTTTGATACTGTAAAAGTATATTAATCCTACTCGCAGGAGGAAGGAGAGGAGAATATATGGAAGGAAATACTTTTTTTCAACAGCTCAATATTGAACAAAAGACCAGTGAATGAACGTGTTATGCTGCTTCAGTTGAACTTACTGGACTAAACCTGCTGAAATCCATTCGAAGTCCATAAAAATACAAAACATACTCAAAAAGGAGGTCACCGAAGGTAGAGAAGTTCCTGTTGTGTGCTGAGCAGAGAACGACTTTAAAGTAATTTATAATAAATCCTTCGATTTGTTGCAATATTTTTTACTACCTGTCACTTAAGCATTTCCATTGTTTGATGTTTTTCCCTCACTCGCTGCCCACAGTCTCGCTTTCTATGTGTGTGTGCCTGTCCGATGGATTTCCTCAGTAAATATTTGCTGTAGATTTCTTGAAGCAAGCGAGGATGATGCTGTCCATGATGACTCAGTGTAAACCTTTATTCTTCTGTTCAACTCAGAGCCATTATGATCCTTTATAAATGCCAACACTGAGACATAAGGGGAGACACATTTATACCCAGAGGAGGCATCAGTGAGCGGATCATTCGGTATTGACTTTGGCTCGTCATATCTATCCGACATAAATTAAGTGACCCCTCTCTTCAACAACTTATGCTTCTCTGTCTCAGCATTTCCTTCCTCTTGGATCGAGCTCCATTGCTGTTTGACCACAGAGAGCCTTAAGGAGAAGTGATATGTGTGTATTTTGCTTATGTCAGCAGCAGCGAAAAAAAAAAGCAACCATAGACAAGGTGGGTGTGTGTGTTTATTCCCCCTTCTCAAAACCACACACACATACACACTCACGCCATGTTATTTGAGCCCTGACCTTCTACAGCTGACATCCTTCATGATAAGCTGCCCTCTCTGGTTTGCCCCTTTCGCAAGGTTAATGTTGTGGTGGACATGTATGAATTATACATAAAAAAGTGTGTTTTTGAGCTCCTCTGTGTGTGTGTGTGTGTGTTTTCTGTGTGATAGATAGACAAGATCGCAGCCCTTTCCAAATGAACATGCATGCTTATTGCCATGGCAACCGAGGGATCACATCACCAGGAGAGGAGGCTGAGGGCTTGTTAGATCAGCAGGATGGAGATACAGAGACAGGAGATGCGTGTGTTTTAAATCCCTTCTGTTCTTCACAGCAAATGTGTTTCTGTTTGTTTCCTGTTTCCTAACGGAGAGCAAGAGAAGAAAAAAAGGTTCCTCTCCTCTTAATGGATTTCGCTGATGTCCATCTCAGTTCTATTTCCATGCAGAGCCGGCTGGGCTTTTGGTTCGCCTTCTTTATCCGCTGCAATGCTTTCAGCTCGTATGCAATATTCATAACAGGCTACTGACCCTTCTGGAGTTAAAACCATGACAGAAATTTTACTTATTTTTTTTAAAAAACAACAACATAAAGATGAAGAGGTGCTCTGCAACAGAAACTTTCATCAGCACTCGATGACACCACTTATTATTATGGATATTTTTTTTAATAGAGGAGAGAGAGAACAATGAACACGCTAATAAATCAAAATGAAATAGAAAATTAATCAAAGCTGATCATGAAGGATCTTTGGGATGATGAATCACAGTTGTGTCTCATGGGAAGCAAAGCTCTTTTCTGGGGCTAAGAATAAGACTTTTTTAACAATTTAAAATCTCATGAGTGCATGTTTTGTATTCAGACGGTGATGAGAAACGTGTAACAGCAAATTATTAGCAGATCAGATTTTTAAGTTCATTTCCAGGAGAGAATGAAAGTTATTACAGAGAAGCTGAAAGGACGATACAAAAGCCTTTTCTCCAAACTTGATTAATTTCCATAATTAGGCTTTAATTTGAATTAACAACAAGATTCATTTCATCGAGAGAAATGATTTCTGGCCTTGTTGACTGGCCTGGCAAAGACAAATCATGCAAAATTGAGTGTCTCAAAGTGTCCCTTGAAGGAACACAAGCTTCTATATGTTAGTGCTCGTCAATAATGCAAAACTCCTCCATGCGGGTTTGGCTGCTTTCTCCTCTTTGCAAAGGACAAGCAGAGACTGAGGCAAGGAAGCAAAGTCACTCCACTTCTTCCCTATGAGGCTGAAAAAACTCCCGTCTTCAAGAAGTGCCTCACATCGCTGCTCCACTCCCTCCCTTCCCACTGAATCATCTCCTCTTTCTCCCACATCATCCTCCTCTACACACTCTCATTTGCTCTCATTAAAAATGAAACCCCCTCTACCTCTCTTAATATCTTATTTTTAGCGCTTCATTCTTATGTGATCATTCTCAGGTTGCAGGAACATTGTCAGCGCGCTCCGTCTCTGAACCATCCATTTTTCTGTGCAGGTATGTTGCATAAAATCCCAGCGTACTTTGCTCTTGTACTGATTGTGCTCTTGTAACAGGGACTAACAGGGGCTAAATTATTAAAATGTTAAACACAAATGTTCCCACTACAGTTGCCCTGATATTAAAATTTTGAATTCAAGTATAAGTCCAACTTTCTACTTCTTATTGTTTACAAATCCAATGAAAAAGACTACAACAGATTTTAACAGAGAAAGACTAGGTTTTGTGTCACTTTATGGGTTTTATTGACAAAAATAAGTTTACCTATATTTTGCAGATACTTTTTATGCAAATTTTTTTTAAATCTGTTTTCCTATGAATATAATTTAAAAACCTGAATTGCTACTGATAGAAAATGTCAAATCTTTGGAGACCAACAAGGAGAAAATAATTATCTTTGAATTAATGTATTAAATGCCACATTTCCATTATGTTGTCCATAATTTGAGGTTTAAGTAGCTGTTCTCATTGTGTCCACATCTTCTCTAATTGTTTAATGGCATCTGACCGGGAATTAGGACATTTATTTTAATATCCTTTATGAGATTCAAAGTATTTCGGTTAACTTTGCACTGCATTGAAATAGAAAGTAAACAAGTGTGTGCATCCTCCTCTTAATTATCATTTACCATCCAATTATGTAAAGGTGAAACCCATTATACACATATTAACATTAAATATATGTCACAGTCTATGTTAAAAGTGCTTACAGATGCTGTGACCACTTGACTTTTTATTGGTATTTTTTGCACTTAACTTTCAATAAGTTCAAATAAACTGTACATTTTAAATAAACACGCACAAACACACACACACACGGGGCTCACCTCACTAAGGTAGATGAAGAAGGAGCAGGTGGACCCATCCACACCATAGTTGCCGTAGCAGGAGTCAGAGCGCCACATCTCCTTCATCCACTGAAAAAAGCGAAGGAAAAAGCCAAGATTAGATCTGAGTCACAGATACATTATCATCTAAATCACCTTTCACACACACCCAAACTTTAATATCAGTAAAATATACGAGCCCACTGTGAGTTTTATCAGCAGCTGTAAAGTAACTCTACTCTGACATTCATTTTAACAGCAAAACTTCTTTTTTTCAGTCTAATAATGGAGCACTTTAGGTGGATACAAAAAAAAAAAGTCAGGTTGATGCTGCACTTTACCAGTCAGTGTGGTGTGTGTGTGGGCAGGTTGAGATGCCGAGAGACTACATAATGCACTGCTGTAAAATCTATAGCACCAGCTACCGATCTACCATACAATATCCTCATGGAAACAGCCTCTGCAGCTCTTGTGGATAAGAGGTTGGAGAAGCAAATTAGAAAAGCAGGATTAAATGTCATTGGCTTCAATCCCTGGATTCAAATGTAAATACTGCAAACAAAAAGAGAGATAATTCCTCTTTCATCTGATACATGTACAAGTCATCCAGTTTAACGGCTCAGCGGCAAACAGGAAAAGAGGGAGGTTGTTCTGGGAGGCCGGAGCACCCATCATGTGTGGAAATAAATTAATGTGAAAATGGCACTTTGGATGAATCCTTGAGAAATTTAAAGAAAGAAAACATAATAGCAAAATTCAAAAGGATAGAGGAGAAAGGTTTGGCAGTCCTTGGGAAAGGGCCTTTAAAAGGAAATGTTTCTCTGTCTCCTCTCTTCCAATTTGCTCCCTGGCAGGCAGATTTTCCGTGGCACTGTCATGAATGACATGCTGGGATACATGCGAGTGGCAGAGCTGCTGAGCTGAGATGTGGATTGACAGCCATCCCGCTTAGTTCATAGGCCTGAGTACATCATGCATGCTGACTTATGGTAACCTAAGGGAACAGCACATAGTGGAATACAAAATTGAGTTTCCAAAGCTTTTTCACAGAAGGGAGACCTTGCAGATGGGCTTGAATCAGAGTCATTTGGATGATGAAGGCATGACGATTGTACTACAGCATATTTGTTTAAATGAGAACCCGGGAGCACTTTAAAATGAGAAAATGGATTTCTCAGATGTTACACATTATGTACTCACAGTATGACTGCGGTGAAAAAACCAGTTCACCGACTTTTGATGACTTTCTGAAAACTGGCAGGTTCACAATATGAGTGTACGCCTGTTTGTATGTGTCTGTGGATGTCCTGTGTGTGTGTGTGTGTGTGTGTGTGTGTGAGTACAGCTAGTTTTGGCACCGCCTGACGCCCAGTTGGATATGCTGACAATATCAGTGGTGGATTGGGACTGGCTGAGCAGATGGTGTGTATGATAGGGCCTCTGCACACACACACAAACACACCCACATGCACAAACACGCACGGACAAACGGAAACATTGAACTGAATGTGTGCAAACATCTGTGTGTGTGTGTGTGTGTGTACCTGTATCTGTTTGTGGGCTCATCAGGGCACCATGGTCCCCTTATGTGAAATTAAACCTGTTAAATTTAGCTGCACATGAACCAGGTGTGTGGGGAGTGAGTACCTGAGCTGTGCTATTATCAAGAGTTTGTCAATGAAATCAGACGTAAAACAATAATAACCGCAGTGATCCTTTTGCATTGATAGTAAATAAAAATAAGCAGTTAAAGTGTCAGGTAAGACTACAACTACTGCTTATTGTTTAGAGTTGAATATTCTACCAAAACTCCTGGTGACTAGTTATATGATCAGATGAAATGAATGTATTCTGACCACTAGTAGCGCTATGGAGCAATATTTGTGTGAGCAGACCCCATATTTGTCTGTATCTTATGCACACGTACAAATATCCACGCTGCAGAGCATTACACTCTCCTGCTGTCAGTGTCACACTTTCACGTTAAAGACGATTGCAGTAATGCATCAAGAAACATAACAATGTGCCCAGGCAGGGAGGCGGGGGACAGCTAGCTAACAAAAACAAATGTTATCGCCGGTCATGCAAATATTTTCTATGGAAGAAAATTCATCCAGCATTTCTGCTCGATCTCCAGGATACATACGACGTGTTTTGCTAGGAAACACTAAAACATAAGATCACCAAAAAAACTTGTAATAACATGAGCAAGGGTGCGACCTGATTTGAAACTAAAGAGTTTCAGTAATGTCACATCTCTGTTTCTGATCACTTTTTGGGAGTATGTCCACTCTTTAATGGCCGAAAACTACAAAATAAAGCTTTAATTGAACTTGTCATCACAAGTCACTCTCTCAAACTTATTCCAACAAACCTACATTTCTGCTATGTGTTCAAAACTGAATTGCTTCAGACGAATGCAGAGTTCTGCTTCTTGTCTTGATAGCTATCAAGATGTAGCATACTTACGTCAACAGTATGTCTTAAACTCCTTGAGAAAACATCAAAACAAATATTGCATCAGTGTGTGTGATGGCTCCACTCCTGTTGTTCAACCTTTATGGTGATGATAAACAAAATTGCTGTCTTTACTTGTGGTTTCCACCTGCTCTTCCCAGATGATCATTTGTCAGTCAAACAGTGTGGGCGTCTGGGTTCATTTTCTGTTCGTGTTGTCAAACTTTCAGTAGCCAAAGCTGTTTTTCTTGCTCAGGGTACCTACCTTCCTCTTCCTTTACCTGTTTTGACCTCGTGGATATGAAAACAGTAAGTGAGATGGAGAGGCTGTCTTTATGTGTGTTTTTACAGTGTGTGTGTGTGTGTGTGACTCACCTTGAGCTTGCCCTCGCAGTGAGGAAAACCTTCCAAAGGCGGCAGCTCACACTTCTCCTGAGCTCCATTTAGGAGGTCTGGGAGAAGAGAGGAAGGGAGGAAAAGAGAGAAAATCAATAAGGTTAAGTCAAACAGCTCCAAAATTCTTACACTATTTGTAGTTTTGACAGGATCTATGATCATCACACTGAAGGTAAGACTGATGCAAACTTTAAATTTCAACATTTATCCTGTGCAGTTCACAAAGCCGCTATTTTAGGCACATTTTTTATTGTGAATCAGTGTAAAGTATTGCACAGTGCAAAGACATGAAGGAGCAACCTCCATGAATGATTAACAATAGTTATCAAACACACTGTTCTGATCGAACAGCAATGTCTGATCCACGTGGATAAATAAATCCAGTTATCATCTTACCTTTCAAAGATTATCACACCTTACAAGCTTTTATTATTCCAAAGGTTACTCGTAATACTCAGAATGGCATCCAGTCAAAGTAGCATATGTCAATACAAATCAATAAAAAGCCATTCCCTGAGTTTTAGGGTCATTTAGCTGCGCGTGATTGTGTCAATTTGCGTCTATCTCAATAGAAAGATTAAAACATTGGCAGATAAATGATGTGGCATTTTAAGAAGCTGTTTTTGTAAAGCAAAGGTGAAGGCATCTGCCAGATGACTCAACATCTTCTTGCTTACGCTTGTGATTTTAAAGTGGGAACTTCCTCATGTGTTTCCTCTTGTGAAATAGAAAAGAGACAAAGAAAGGAGTAGGACAGAAAAGAGCAACAAAAAACAGAAAAGAATGGACGAAGAAATTCAATATGCAAACCAGGTGTCAACCAACACAGTGTTGCTGAGAGGATAATGAGGAGGTGCCTTTAGGGGAAGTTAATCTGAGGATATTGATTTCAGGCTATATAGAAAAATTTAAGTAGTTAGAAAGTCTAATTTTTATGCTCTAGTTTCTCCCAGGACCGAAACTGAGGCTTCAGAGCATCTTTGAAGGTTCGTAAGTGATATAACAGATGTTACATTAGTGTTTTTCGAGACGTTGGTATTGTGGCTTAGGTGTGATCATCTTTGTTAGTTCATCCCCTTGTTTCCCAAGCTAAGCCATCTCTAAACTGAAATATCTAATAGTGAAACATGTTATGCATTGCACAGATTGTTGTGCAGTTTCATACACACATCTGTGCTCCCCCAGGACATGCTATTTGCATTTTTTTTTTTGCAAATCTGCATGACTTGTTAGCAAATAATTACCTATTTACTGATCCTATCACATCAACCTCGGCTGCATTTTATGTTTAGCGCTATTTAGCAAATGTTTGTTAGCTAACAAGCTGAACAAATATATGTGTTTGGTATACAGCAACCATTGAACCTGGTGACCATCAGCATGTTGCACTGTCATCGTGAGCGTGCTGAAATTCGCGTTTCGCTCAAATCATCACAGTGGATAAGTACAGCCTTCCACAGCTGCTGGTGTAGCTGTAAACATGCGGTCGAATCTCAGCACTTTACGCCACTTGCATCTTTATAAGTGAGTCTGGGAGCGACAGCTGGAGACTGCCCATTACTCTGCGGTCAGGGATGACTGTCAGCCAACACGATCACCTTTGGCTCGGCACCCCGAACTCCATAACGACCTAAACCACAAAGAGCTGTGAGCTTTGCCAGTCGAGACCTCAATGATGGAAACTCAGTTCAAGAAGCATTTGAGACATTTCTGCTCTGTTCTGTTTGCAAAATCCACACTGTTTTCAATATTACTATGGGATTAACATTCATGGCTTTCACGCAGGCTTCCTTTCCATATAATCACCGTTTCGAAATCCCAATTCAGAGATGTTAACGTCATCACCGCTGACCTTTACAGTCAGACAATAAATAATGCATTATGATAGGCTGTGTGGTGAATAGATAAAAGCTTAGAGGCAAACACCAGACAGATGTAATGTGTCTGTGGGTGGTGTTTTAGGATGGTGTGTATGTGTGTTTACAGAAGTGTGTGCGTAAGGTGCTAATCAGCAACTCCAGCAGTGGGTCAGGCTTCTGTCGGGGTGGGTGGATCAGAGGCTCCTACATGATGTTCATCGTTAATGTTGATAATTTACTCAAACAAGCTGCAACGGATATTCTGCTGCTTTACTTATTTTCTCTCTCACTCTCTCCGCCTTTTGGTGTTGCTTCACCTAGACTGGTGTGAAAAAACATATTTCACTGACAAACTCTGGCTGGCTTCCTCAGCAGAGTGTGTGAGAAAGGAATGAGAGATAAAAAAAGTGAGGATGACAGGCGACATAGCTCTGCGACTAAAAACATCACCAGTTCGATGGAAAGCTACCAACTATTTTCCATCTACTGATTTAGTCACTATCTCGAGAGGAAGAGGAGGGGGTATGGACTCCATGTATGGTTGTGAAAGGGATTTGAGTCATAGCATTACCTTTTTTTAAAAGACCACTACCATCTGTAGTTAGTTAAGTTTAATTTTGTGGATTTGCCGAGCTATAAAAATTAACCGTTGGCTGTTATATGTGACATATCATGTCATGATGGTTTGTTGCAGAGGGAATTGTTTCTTTGCATCATCTTAACACTTGAAAAAGTGTTGAGGATCACATGTTTTTGATTTTCACATGGTGTTGTCTCATCAATGAACAATCTAGCGTTAGCTGCCTGCACACATAATTTTCTATCCCTGCACGTTTCAGCAAAGTACTGAGCCAACAGCTAATGCTGCCAGAGATTTTTATGCACAGAATATCAGCAGTATATCTTAATCACTTTAATAAGGATCAGTGGAGCAATCAGAGCTGAGCAGCAGCTCCCCTGTCAGTCCGTGAAACACGATTAGATAGCATGACGATAGAAATAAACCCTTTGTCTAGAAGTCAGATTCTAAAGATGGGTATCAAGGCCGACCCTGCCATGTGAAATGGTCAGCTAAAATAAAGCAGCTCGATATCAAATCCTTTCTCTGTTTTTTTCCACTTCAGCCTTCTTGTTTTGCAGCACAGCCCTCCTTAACCGCAGCTATAATGTGAGCATTTCACCAGATATAAAGGTGAGAATTAAGTGTCTGAACGTGAAAAACTCTTTGATTGCATCTACTGACTCGCTGTCTTTGGCATGACATCCTGTATGTCAAAGTTTACTGTGATCTGATGGTAAAAACTCTTTAATCTCTCATCTGTCTTTGTCAAAGAGCTGAGCGCAAAACATAATGCAGCCTCTCATTTTCAGCCACGGCTCATGTTTGTGATGGATCTCTGACCTTTAAACAGATTACATCTAATTAACAAGAAGGTACAAAGAAGTGTAAGTTTCAACTGACTATAGCAGACACCTAAAGAAAGGAATATAATGCTGAATGATAGACATGTTCAATGTTGCATGCAAAAAAGACATTTAACTATTGAAAAAGAAGAATTTCAGGCATGTGTCATGCTTGTTTCCTTGTCTTGTGCTTGCAGTCCACACATTCATAATCTGTCAGTTATTGTTCAATCTTTTTCTTTTTTTGTCCTCTGTTTTAATTGTACTTGTGTGTCCTGTTTTTCTGTAAACGACACTGTGATGATTTCATTTATTGACAGTGCTGCCTAAAGAAGGCTGCCTTTGTGTGTCTGTGGCTGTGTTGTGCAGCTCGCAAGAGCCACAAAGTGCAGAGTGCAGAGTTGTCTTATCATTCAGATGCCAAGTCATCCAGCCAGTCTGTCTGCCAGCCAACCAACCAACCAACCAACCAACCAGGCAGCCTGTCATTCACACTGTCATTCAGCCAGTCAGCCGATGAGTGCCAAAGCCACCAGGAAAATCTTCTCCTAGCCTTAATCAAGCAGAAGAAGCTACTGCCAAGGAGCGGCTAAATATAGCCTCCTTTATAATCAAACACAGCAGAGGTGCTGATGTTTCAAAGGGAGGCAGATTCCTTGTGGTTTCACCTCCAACAAGGATTAATATTAATCCTGCCAAACCCTTAACCTGACCTTTTTTTTTTTACTTCATATCCATTCTCAGCTAAAGCAGGTACTCGTTTCATCACTAGCTCCTTCTGAGTAAAGGCTTAGCAAGCAATGGTTAACTATCACATGCCCTTGCAGAGCATCGAGCAGCAACCACACAGAGGCAGCTGCACATTTACGGTGAGAAATATAACGCGAGAGTGAGCAGGGTGACAAGACTTAGAGCTTTAGCAGCGATAACCACCAAACCACACAGATGTCTGGCAAACACTAAAATGAAGAAACCAAGGAAGATAAACATCGACAGCAAACACAGCTAAAATGAAAACCTCCAAGTAGTATTCTAACCAAAGCTTGTATTGCATAAGCAACTAACTACAAACAGATACCAAAGAGGTTCATTTGAAGCTGATTGAGAAAAGAAACCAATAAGTGTAGGATGAACAGCATATAAAAGTGAGGATAATAAGGTAAAACATGCATTAAGAAGTAACTTGAAAAGGACAGAGAACCAGAGGCAGAAAACAGATGAGATCATTCAGAGTTGCGTAAGACGTCCGAGAGCTTCTCGCAGCACTGAGGTCACCATACAACACAGTGTCGGCCATCTGATAGCCCTTAAATAGCAGTCATATCTGGACAATATGTGACACTACACACACGCATACCCACACACACACACACACACACACACACAGACACCCACACACACACACACAGGGTTATTTTTCCTCTCTCTTCATGTGTGGGTTTAACCAAGTCCATGAGGTAATCGGACTTTTGACAACTCCAGAATTAGATTGGGGACATCTGGTATATGTTATTCTTTTTCTTGTGTGTGTTTTTCCCCCTGTTTCTCTCTCACACACTGATTTCATTTTCAAGAACAATAAACCAAAAACCTTCCATCAAATAACATCAAAATTTGCCAAACGTCTAGCTTCAGTTTTGTCGGTGGAAACTAAATAAGTGTGATATTGTTTAATCTAGCGGCGTTCGAGAGGAAAGCAATGAGAATTTGTGACAGTTTTGCTCCAATTTCTCAACAATACAGTTTTCTCAACAGAAATACCTCATCAATAAACAAGCATGTTTTAAAATAAACAAAAAAAAGGAAAAACTCAAGGGTGAAAAGTGCAGCTTTCCTCCTATTCATGTCGTCTGATCCAATGGCTTAGAAACACTAATTTTAGATGCACTTTGCAAGAAAAAGCAGAGGGTGTATTTGTGTGTGTGTGTCGGGCTGCTAATCAATTTAACAGGAATCAGTCTGGCAGATGACTGAGTATCAACAGCTGTGCAGGTGGACAGAAAAATCACATTACAGAATAAGAAATAGTTGGCTGAGTTTGGCCACATCAGATAAAAAGCAATACATAAAATGCAGAAGGGTTATTTGAGGAAAAACTGGGAATGCGAGTAACACAATAAGGCCCATGATGCGTTTCACGTGATGGAAATCAAATGATGGGATAAAACATGGGGAAAAAAAATCAGCAGATTACTTTCATTCACTAATGCAGCTGAGGTCCTGGTGGAAACCGCTGGCAGTGAAAAAGATCTGCTTTTTCTATCACTGACATAATAATAACAGTAAGTGATTTTACTGATGTGTAAAAATATCTGTAGCTCTCTTAGTCATATCATTGTGAGCTTCGTGGGAACTATGACTACATTTTTTCCAGCGAGTTGATCGTTAAGTATCTCCCTACGGGGGGATGTAAACCAAGAAATATAATGCTGACATTGAGTCTCAAGCCCTGACTTTTTTAGCTGAGATTTGTTTACATTCTGGTAAACTGATGATACATGATGAAACTGAGGGAAATTCTGGGGTCATAACTCCAGAACATGTAAGATTAAAGCCTGAGTTAATCCCAAAGATCATTTGTTGACCAAATAATCTCCTTTTGTCATACAATTCCCAAATGAAGAGTTTTGTTCTGACCTGGATGGGCATTTTTCCCATGCCCTTAAAAAAATTCTTGTCACTTGCATCATCTTATCTGAGTGAAAGAACATGAAAGTATCTCATGAACCAACAAACTACATCATTTTTGCTCAACTGTTCCACTTGCATTGCATAACTGAATGACTAAATTTCATTGTAAAACCAAATGAAACCTTTAAACCTCAGATAACCAGGTTACCCTCCCCTCCTCGTAAAAAACATGTGGAGGCCCTGCTACCTGAAGGCAAACAGTGGTCTAACACACACATTTAAGGGGCTTCCCAGTGTGAGGGGCACGTGTTTGGAGCTGGTCAAAACACATGTCTTGCACTGCCTCTGGTCCACACAAGCGTTTCACAGTGAAGTCCTGGAGGCAAATAAAAAAAAAAAAAAAAAAAAGGAATCCAAAATTCCCCATGTAACCCGGCTCTCCGACCCACGTTAAGCTTCCTCTTTCTCTCTCTTCCGCTGCAGCAAAGAGCACAACGTCTGTTGTCTGGCTGTAATCAATCCCTCTTTTGTGCTTGATGCAATCTGATGAGCCCACTGTTCTCTCTGAAAATATCCAAGAGAGGGATTCAAAGTTTTTTATCCAGGACATTAGGCCGCAATAAAACCTTTATTAGCTCTCCCCATTGCAGAGCTATGACTAATGTTCCCCTGTTTTGTGACAAATCTGGGTTTAAGACATGAGACACACCAAACTTTGGGTGTTGTTTTACCAAAGAACTTGCTCTTGTGATGAGAGGAGCTTTAGAGGAAACTGAGAACAACTACGTGCAGGTTTTAGAGGAAAAGGTTTAATTGGGAAAACTGTCTCAATCACAAGTTACACATGTGCATTTCCTGTAAACAGTGAGAGGAGTAAATGCTCAGTCTGCTTCAGTTTAACTCCCTGGCGTTGCAACAGAGCTGAAGAAATTCTGTGGGTTGTGATTAGTGAAGCAACCCAAAAGTCACAGAGCTGCATTATGCGGAACCAAGAATATTATCTCACTCTTGATCTTTAGCTTCCTGTGAAGTGTGAATGCAAGTGCAAGTCCATGAGACATCTGTGAACAGGTGTTTGATACTACGCACTTGTCAGTCAGTGTGTGCATTTCTGCATTTTACTCTCAGTTTACATTCCTGCATGTGCTACTCTATCCTCCGACTCAGAGGCTGCCACTCTTGCCTGGGGAAAAAAACTATCTGCAGTGAATATAACATGAAGCTGGAGATGCTGTGGGTGTTTGTGTGTACCATATTCATATGTGTGAGTGTTTGGGATTACATTTCAATAAAAAAAAAAGAGAAAGAAAAACACAACACATGGGACAAAAGATCATACAAGACTGAGGCGCCGCAGATTATATTCCAACAGGACAGGGGCCGTGGCTTTAACCAGCACAACCAATATTGGCACAGAGAAAGAAAGACAACAATGAAGGAAAGAGGATGCAGAGGGAGTTGGAGTGCGACATAAAAAGAGATGCAGAGCCATGCAGAACGCAGACAGCGAGGACAGAGAGGGGAGGCACAGAATACAATGAGAGAGAGTGCATGGGGAAAAACAATGGTACGTAATCTTATTTCCTTTACTTGGGCAATACTTCGGATTCACATTCTGGGGTTCTCACCACAGCTCTAATGTAAAAACCCTTAACTTTCCATGCCTAACACACACCCCACAGCACTGCTATTTCAATAGAGCTTCTGCAAAACAGTCACAGAATTGAGCTTGAGAGTGAAGGAAAACATTAGTTGAGGGTGAGATGATGAAAAAATGAGGCGCACGTGTCCTGGACAATTGTGTATTAGGCCCAGATGTTTCTTTCGTCCCACCCCTGCCTCCTCAAATCAGCCACAACCTTAAGAGACTCGAGCCTGTCTGTGGGGAATGAAGAGGAAGAAGAAAGAATGTGTGTGTTTGTGTGTGTGGATGTGGTTGCGAAGGGCTCCGGTGTGTGAATATGTGTGTGTGATTTCCCTGAATGATCTCAACTCACCTGTGATTTGACCGATTCGAATCGATTTCACAGAGGATTGTAATGCTGCAGCCAGCTCTGACCCTTTGTTTGGTGTGAAAAACACTCCAGTATCAATGAAAATAATCTTCAACTCACATGCAAAGAAACAAATGAGGTGCTCAGTCCAATAATGAACAAAGAGACACCTTCAAAAGTCACTATGTTTTAAAAGACAGCAGGTAACATGAGCTATTTCAGATCTTCGCAGATGACAATCTTTGTATCATAGCTATGTAAAAAAGAAATAAAACTTAAAATGACTCTTAACTTAGAATACTTAAAAGAAAGCTCTGATATACTGGTTGCAAATCGTTACTTGCCAATATTCATTCTGAGCAGGTTAACTGGTGGTCTCCACAAAAGCCAATCAATCAGAAAAGTTGATCAGGTGATGCAAAATTTTCAGATTACCTCTGGCTAAAGGCAGAGACTGTTGTAAGGTTGTGCACTATTGTGAGAAAAAATATGCAGTGATGCACTAAATTTTTAGTTAAACTGCAAAATGTTTACTACATTGATCCCTTCAATGATGGGTCAGTGAAATTTGCTTCAGATATTTAGATATATTACGATAAAACATGAAAATGGCTCTGTGGACGATTATCTTTTAACCGACAGGGGAAACAAACCTCTTAGAAAAAAAGCTGACTGATTTAGAGCAGTGATTAATGAAATAAGTACCAGTCAAAGTGGCACACTCTTCTATATTTGAATATGACAGGAAGTATACTGGTAGTCTTAACCAGCTTGTTTTCTTTTTTTATTCCCACTGTTGCCAAGCAGAGGTTTCGATTTAACTCAGAGTGATTGAGCATTGCGACCAACATCTGTTACCATTTGGACACCTTCAGTCTGTAAATCTGCTCAGTTTCCAGTTGTGGCTGCAATCATACTGGTATTTCTGGCATCAACTATATAAATGAGAAGCGGGGTGCTGCTCGAGCTTCATTTTTTGGGGTTTGGCAGAATGTTTCTTTTACCTCCAGGATTTATGCATTAACATGACAACTTTCATGATCCCTGTCAACAACGCCTCAGTGCAGCTCAACACAGTGTCAGACCCTGAAATTTAATGAGAGCAAACCTGTCTGCACTTTGTCGCCATTTGTTTACACAACACACATATTCATGAGAAGATCTGATGCACTCCATAAGGGAGGGGTCTCCAGGGACCTGAAATAACACAACTCAAGGTACAAGCACAAACTCAAACTTGCAAATTATTAGCTTTAGTGCAACAGATCTCTTGTGCAAAAAGAAAGTATGCACACACACTCTGACAGTCGCAAACGGAAGAGCTTGTCTCTGCTTGTCTGTTGGAAAGTCCTGGAGGGGCTCAGTCCGCTTTTATTGTGTCACGTCAAGCTCTCACAAGGTGTAGAGGCTCCGGAGCTGAAAAACACTTCCTCCCCTCACATCTGCACATCAAAGGCAACAAAACTCAGTTCTGGTTGCTCAAATTACAGGCTCTCAAATGATCTGCTTCAAATTTTAAAGAAATCAAACCCCATTTTTGATGCTCTGTGTGGTTACTGTTACTGTTGTTGTTAGTTACCAAGTCCATCATTCCCACACTGGATCCAAACTGCCCTCACACACACAAGGGATCTACAGAAACGGATGGGAGTATTTTATCTTTATCTAGTCTCCTTTTATCCAAAGATAACACTTATTGCTACTGAATTACTGATGATACATGGGGTGTGTTTTATTGTGAAGCAGTCACAGTCAACACCTGACCTGGCCAAATCAACCACCACTATAAAGCTCCAGGATTACAACTTTAATCGCCATGAAAATTGAATGGATATGAGTAATTCCTCTTATTTTGGTGGAAATTAAACATTAAATCTAAAAATCATTGCTGCTACAGAATTAATGATTCTAATTCAGCTTTCAATAATGTTGCTGCAAAAACTTACATTAAATTGAAGAGTTATTAGTGTCAATATTCATGACATTACATCTCTCTGCAACTTATTTGCAGTGAGTACGTTTGTGTGTACTTTATTAGTATCGATCTGTACAGTGGGGAAGTAAACAAGGCTTTCAGAACATAATGGAGACCACAGCCTCTTCCCTAAATCAACAAGTTTCCCAAGATACTTTCACATTAAAATGGTAACCACGCTGTGATTTTGCAGTAACATTTTTCTGGTTTTCAATAATCGAGCAGAACAATAAAATCTACTGTCTTACGCTCCTATAGGTTAAAGACTGTAAAGACATCAGTAAAATGTATAAAACTAAAATAAAATGCAGAGATTAATTGAACCAGGATGTCACAGTACACATGCAAAGTCAACCAGAGACCACGTCCTTCTGTTTTTATGTGTTGGCACTGAGATCCCAGATCTTATCTCTCACTGCAAACAGACATGCGGGCATATGAATAGATAAAAGAGACAAAGCAGCCAAAGACGCCTGAGCTGTAAAAGCACGGGTCTGTTTTCTGAAAAAATCAAAGAGTGTCAGATGCTACAAATCAGCCAAATGTTACTGAAAACATGGTTGAGATGTAACAGCCACTGATAACATTAAGCAATGAACTCACAAGGGGAGAAATACATCATAGAGGGATCAAAATGGAAGAATAGGGAAGTGAAGTGTCAGTGATATGGCTGCAAATCACCACCTGACCATTCATTACATCTGTCTCTACGCCTGGGTGTGTGTTTGTGTGTGTGTTTGTGTGTGTGTGTGTGTGTGTGTGTAGGAGGAGATTACATTTCCATGCCACGGGCCGGCCCACAGATGAAACACTGCTGGGGAGGTTGATTAGCCACATCAGCGAGACATGGCAAGACAAGGCATCGCAGACTGCTGTTGGACCGAGTCCCATCTGCCTCCCGCTGAGCAGCAACTGAGGCCAGATTGGCTTGTTTTGATCCTGTAAGGGGCTTTTGTGTCTGTTGTCCCTAGCTAAATGTAACAGCACACAGGAACGAAGCCATTCCTGTGTGCAGGCAGAGCTGGAGGTGCAGCAAAAAGAAAAAAACGTGGCCTGTAAATACCATATATTTCTTTTTCAAGGCGCCAATTGAGCATGACTGTAAAGTAATGAGAGTGTGCAGCAGCTAAGCTATGCCTGCCTGCGTGACGCATATGTTATGAAAGCATATGATATTCACCCTCTGTAACTGATGTGATGCCCGGTTGGGAGGCAGTGGCACGCTTGTGTGTGTGGGGTGTTAAATTCTTAATTTCATTTCTTTCTCTTCAGCATCACTCTCTCTCGTCTCGCTTTTTCAGCAGCAGAGATGCATGAGCTTGACTTCTTCGTTTTGCAATGCACAGCTGTCAGAAAAACACGCTGGCATGGATAATTGATACTGACACCGATATAAGCAACCTGATGAGCCTGGAGGCAAACAGTTTTAGTACCAGCTCTGGCTTTCGCGTCCCATCAAAATTTATAACCTCAGGGCTACAACGAAGTAAAATTCTTGTCTGAAATAGAATCTGATTTTTATAGCTTTAACATTGTAAGCAAATCAGAAACTTTTGGAAGATCCCTAAAAATTTTTGGTTATTTATTAATGTTTTTTCTTCCCAAAAAAGCCTCAATTGACTTGTACAATGTGAGATTTCAGAGAGCAAAGCAGAGACATAGAGCAGTGTATCTACAAAATACTGTGCATGTCTTCAGAAAGCGAGTATAAAATTATACCGTCTCATCCCCTCACACTGCATATGTTGAATGCAAACTCCTCTGTGTGTTCGGGGGTTTCCGTCAGATAATATTCCTAATTAAACAAGTACTCAAGGGAAATGTCCAAACATATGCTTCCGATAAGTCACTTAGCTGGAAAAAATGTTTGAAAGTTTCAGTATTGTTTCCCCATCACGTACAGTTGAGACAGTGTTGACCTTCAAAAAGTCGTTGTACTGTACAGTTACCCTTTTGTACACAATCAACTTAACGCTGTCACAGCACTGCTGCACACAAAATAATCAACCTTGAACTCTGGGCTGTGAGCGCTGCTTCGCTTGACGCAGGCAAAAGCCGTTTTTGAGAAGCACAAGTGATTGGAAAAAATGGATTTTATAGCAGAGCGGTTGCCATGTTTGTGTAAAAAGGGCCTTGAGCCCCACTTTTATGTGCATTTTCAATCTGTGCACTAAAAAAAAACCCAGTGAAAACAGCATTTGATAAAAAACACTGAAATCCCACAATGTTTATCTTCTGCAGAGATAGAGAGGTCGTTAGATCAATTAAAGTAAAATGCAGTGTGATAGAAACAGACAAATTAATCATGATGTACATGAAGCATGAGACTTTTACATCCACTGAAGCTTAAACAGATGAAAAATAGCCTGAGATAAAACGTCAGATCTGTGCAGAGAAATGAGGAGGCGGTCACTTTCCACTATTTAATACATGAAACAAACATAAGGGCCATATCTATTTGCACATTTTCCATGCCTTTTTTTGCTCTTTGAATATTTACTGGCACTCTCTGAATCTCACCAGATCCTCCTCCTTTGCAGCAGTTAAACATGCCAGAGTCCTTGGCTGAGAAGATATATACAACTGAGGTAAAAACTGTGTAGTCCCTGGGCTGCTGCTCAGCTCCATCTTGATAGGAGCCTCTCTGAAAGCCAGGCGTGTTCCCCTCACTGTCCCGATTCTTATCTATGTAATTGCCTTCAGTCAGGGAGGAGCAGTGGTGGAGCTGGCAACGACGCTGTGTGCCACCCACTCCAAGACAGGAGACAAGCTCCAATAGAGGCCCTGGATTGTTGGGGCCTTTAGTTCATTGCCAAGAGCGATGCGGTTGCCGCTTTGTCAACCTGACCTGCATTCAGGATCCAAATGTTGTCTCCCAGAGGTACTGCTGGAAGCTTTAAGGGAAAAGGGCACTGTAGGTCTATTGACATGTGTCACCGGTTCAGGTCTACAACAAAGGAGCTTAAAGTCAAGAGTGCCTCCACAATTGTTTTTCAGATTAGTGTCTAGTCTCTGGTGCCTTCAACGAACCAACTGAGACCAGACAGAGAACAAACTGCACTGTGTGAACACTTGCTCACACTTCCTGAGAAGACTAAGCAGCCAAAATCCATCAGCTTTTATATTATATGGACTTTTTGAACAAGTTGATTTTACTGTAGTGGCTTTATTTCAATGTATTTTCAAATAACTCTATTGTACAATACTATCAATTATCAGGTTCCGACTATATTGGTCAATGATTAGGTCTATAAAATAAGGCTGACTGACAGACTTCACAGACATGTTGTTTAATCATGATCGCTTTATTGCATCCAGCTATCAGTGACCAGTAGTCAAAGAGGATGTCTGGTGTCATCTCATAATGTCCATAAAATATCAGTATATTGCCAGACGTACTATAAAATGTAAAAAAAACCAAAACAAAAACAACAACAAATAAATTCTGATCAAATTTCCAAGTATTTTCCAATAGTTATTGTCTTATACATAGTGAAAAAAGCGAAAAAAAATATCCACTATAATAGACCCATAATAATGGATCAATAATGGACCAAGAAAACTAGCACTCACTCACTTCTAAGAAGGTTTAAACAAATTTTGGGCATTTTTTTCTCAGTGAACTGGTTAACAGATAACCAGAATTGTTGCAAACTAACTTTCTGACAGTCTACTGTCCAGTTAATCAACCTCTAGATTTACTGACAGTCTTATTTTGTTTTAATGTAACTGTTTAATTTGGTTAATTTGAATTATGAAAAAAAATTCTCCACTGTAGCATAAAAGACCAAAGCTTTGAAACTACTGTAAGAGCGTCACTCAGATAACAAAATGACGTAAAGTAGACACAGATGTTACAGAACATGTGAAAGGATGTGGCCTTTTTGGTTTGCTGGTAACTGAAAAAGGCTTCAATTGAAACTGGGAAGCCTGATTTTCATAATAAGTCACGACATTCAGAGGATTTGTCTTTGACTTTAACTGTCTTGATAACGATCAGTTACATAAGACTTAATTATGCTCACTTAATCCTTTCTTATGTCTTTTATAAAAGGAAAAAAGTTACAAAGGCAGTTTCAACATTGGATAATCAATAGCAGTGCAGCAGCTGTCATTAGGAATAAATCCATTCAAACGTGACTTTGTAAAAGTTAATCAGCCTAATCTAAGTCTACATATAGAGCTTCAGAGCACAAACTCGACATTCTCACTGTTTAATGCCGCGCAAACAACCGAGGGCAAGTCCCAGGATCCCAGAAAAACCAACACTTCGCTCTCTCAACTGGGCTGAATTCATCATCTAAAAGCTGGCAGGAAAATCAATGAAAACTTATAAAAGAGTCATGCAGCGTGAACGAAGGCCTTATTTGAATTATGTCCAAGGATGTGGTCGGGTCCTACAAAGTGCCTGGTGTGCACTGTGCAAAAACTGCCAGGCTTTAGCTGGTTGTAAGCCTCAGGAATGTTTTTTTTCACTATGGGAATTTTTCAAAACACGAAGCAAAGGTCGTAGAAAAACAGCCCCAATCAGCTTACTGTCATTTCATTAACATGTCACGGCTACTGCTTACTGTGCATTTTCATACTCTGAATAACAAGGTTTCTCTGAAGGAGAAAACTGTCAAAAATTGCCCATGCATGAGTCACAGTTTATAGTAAAAACGGCTCTGCAACTTTATCTTAGAGGATGAGTCAGGAGAGCTTCAATCCTCTGGAACAAAATTTCTGCCTTTACTGAAGATGTTGAAAAATCCAGACTTAGTACAAATCCTCCCAACATGCACACAAACACTCATAATTATCAACAGCAAAAGCAAAAAAACAGTAAAACATACCTGCCACGTTTACTTTTTCAGAGTTTGTGGCGCTGGGTGTGATGGTGCTGGTGCCGTTGGTGAGGTTGCCCCCCGTGCCGTTGTAGATGTTTTCCACTTTGGACTCGAGCTTGCCCAGCCTCAGCATGATGTTATCCAACAGCACCGCAAGAGTCTTCTTCAAGTCTGCGAGTATAAAAGTGAATAATGGCTTTTGATTCTCAGTCCAAAAACATGACATAACTGAAAGAAGATGTAGTAATTTTACCTCATCTATGTCTCTCTTACTAGCTTGCTGGTGTCCAAATTCCCAAATCATAAACATGATTCAAGTTATCCAAAATACATCCAGATGGAGAGAAATATCTTGACTACAGTGTGTTTTGCTGCCTGACATTCATACAATTTGCAGACTTCAAAACACTCAAATGGTTATTAAAATACATGTACGCTGAAAATATGACAATATGTTACTTAACCTACTTATTTTAAGCATTACAGACTTTAACCAAGGTTTTAAATTTTTCACCATGAAGATGAAGGTCACCTCACTGAGGATATTTTAGGAAAGATTGGTGCATCACCTCTAAGCAAAATTAAGAGTTTGGTTAATGCACTGCACACAATTTAAAAGTGTGAAGTTGTGCAATTTTTACATGGACTGATGAGACTGAATTGAAATATATGAAATGTGTGGCGTAAGAGATGAAACGCATACACCAGTGGGTTTCAGTCTCGTACAACATCAGCATAGATTGTTCCTGAAGTAAGCACAGGAGAGTTAATTAGATTATTTTATCTGTATCTGATTAACTGAGCGTTTCATTCTGACAATGAAAAGGCTTCCAGTTCTTTCATTATCACCCAGTGAATCATTACAGTGTGTACATGCATGAATCTTACGCAACTACAGTTGGACTGAAAATGTACAACAGGGGACTCTTCGTTCTCCACTCCAACAAATCCTTGGATTTCACAAAGTCATCCTGAGGCTCATTTAAATAGGTCTTTATGTTTCTGTGGGTATTTTTTTTGTCCACAAGCATGTTTGCATGGGACGCAGCTAATGGTTAACCAGTGAGCAGGGATGCCCACCAGTAATGAGATTGATTGTGTGAACACTGGAAATGTTAAGGCATGGTATTTTTATTTTTTTTAGCCTTATTTATTGTGGTATTTGTCTGATACTGCAGCCTGCAGCGATGACAGCTATGACATTTATAGAGAAATGTGAAGTTGTTTCAAGCTGTTGAAGCTGATGCAAACAGTGCAACAACAATATTTTATGATCAGCATCCTGCCATTTGTCTACAGCAAAGAGCTCTGTGGTAATCGTAAAAACTGAGACTGTATTATTTTATCAAAGCAATGGCTTCAATGTGTACAGAATCGATCCTGAGTGCATCATGCTTGCTTTCCTCAGATGGAGATAATTGCAGCTTGTCTATCGCATGCAAGCGCCACATTTTCCCTCGCCGTGATGCATTTGACACGCCAGCTTTCATCACGAAAGAGAGATTGGCAAGGGCATAACGAGGTCTGGCAGTGCACACCGGCCTGATTCATGTGAGAAGAAATGCCAGGGCATTTGTCGGAGTTGGGCGTGCGGTTTTGCTGGAAGAGGCAGATGCAAAGGGAGCGGCGGGGTGAGAATCGGGAAGAAACCAAACGGAGAGCTTTGGAGCTGCAGCCTTGCCAAACTGAGCGTAATTAGAAAAAAATGGGTGAGCCCGGAGTTAATGCCCCCCTCAGATCACCTCTGGCACAAGGCCTGTGCCCACTGACTTCAGGCTGCGCATCAGAGAGATTCACCAGTCTCTTTAATAACTCAGCAACATGCTTTCTAAACATACTTCAGTAACATAATCATCTGTTTCTTTCTTGCAACTTATGATGTAACACTACAGTGTGTTTTCAAAAGGCAACAAATCCATCAATCATGCAAGAAAAACTTCAGGTATGACACAGTAGTTTTTTTTTTTAACCTCTGCTCTTGTTTGTACTTGTTTTTCGGTGAACCGGTTATACTTCTTCAGTCATAGCTCATGTCTTGTTCCCATTCAAAGGCCACATGGGGCCAAGTTAAGTCGAGACTGAAAGTGTTGTTGTTGTCTTTTTCCATTGAATCACACTGACTTGTGTGGTAGCCAAGAATTCGAGCATGCATTTCACATCAACCAGCAATGATGAGAATTTAAACTGATCGTTTTTTATCCTATGACCATTAAGGCAATAATGAAACAATTTAGATTCAGGCTTTGTGGTCAGTTTATTAATAAAAGCCTTTCTTGAAAATTTTCTCTGACATTTTTGCAGATGTGAGCTGTTTCCCAGAATGAGCATCCAATTATCATCCACGGTTGTCCCAGTAATAACAGCTCTCTGGTCATTTACTGGTGGTTCTGATACTTCCATATAATTTTGAACATGAGATATAATATCTTTGGCAAAATAGGTTTTGGTCACAAAGTTGAAATCTAATATTTTAATAATTGCTGCCAAATTGTCTTGGCTGAAGGTTAAATTGTGCTTCATGTTTTTATTGGACATTGGATGCTATACAACAGCACTACTTATGTTGATTTTTGGCTCCTTTTATGTGCACACATCTCATCGTACTAATATACTGTCAAGTGTTGGATGCTTATTATTTAAAGTTTTCTATTGTAATCTCAAATCAAACCAAGACAGCAAAAGATAAAAGTCACCAACAATGACACTGAAAGCAAAAAAATGTTCTTTAGTTTTAAAATAATTAAATTTCAGGCTTTGATTTGGAGACTTTCATTAGCAAGTGTGTTAGAAAGGCAGCCATGGCACCGTTAATAATGCTTCCTCTTGTCCTTATGTGCACTAATAGTGCTGCCAGGTAACCAGATGAGTAATAGCACACCTAGGGACACATTTCTGCCTGTCTCAATATTTCTTACCAGGGTGATGCAATTGCAAAACAAATCCTCGAGCAATAAACACGCTGAACTTCACTTCACTTTAAATAATAATGTCATATTAGATAATAATCTGAGCACCCAATGAGCTGAGGTTTTTTTCATTAAGTCCAAAGGCTTTAAAAAGAAGTGATTACAGGGGAACGTAAGCCTGAGGCATCAATCAGTGATCCCTATTGTTTATTGTCATCTGTAAGGTAAGCCTCAACCCAGTCCTGCAGTGGTCTCCATATCTTACCGCCATAATATAACAAAGAGTAGACGGAGGCAGAAGCAGCACACAATGACCTCTTGCCCTAGAGAGGACGGAGGGGATTAGACCGGCAATATAAGCCTACACCACACCCCGACCTCACCAGGAGCAGCTGAATTCCTCTGAATTCTGAAGAAGCTTCTTGGATGAGAAGTGAAACGTCTTCCCAAAAATTCAACTTGGTCCAGTTACCTTGTTTTAATGACTCTTTTAGAGAATTCTGATCTTGGCTTTGCGAAACAGGACCAGGTCAAGTGTGTGTGCACTATGTGTGTCAGGTGACAAGTAGTAGCCTTGTAGTAAGGCTCAGTTTCAGGGGTAGGAAAGAAACGGCGATATCCTTGCCACATCCTACTTTACCATAAAGATAAATAGTGTGACAGCGCCTCGAGACGAGCTTCAGGATGTTAAAGGTGATGTATTTTGACACTTTAGCGCCAACACCAGTTAACTTCCTTTAAAGTGTTGAGATTTTGTTGGTGTTTGGCTTAAAAATGTGGTCAAATCTGCTTCAAGTCACATGTCTCAATCCAGTGTTTATAATGTCCAGGTCCCTTATGATCAAGAGGTTAGGATTCTTGGTTTTCACCCAGATTAACTTCTAGTACAGAGACAGTTTCATTTCTTTCAATCAACATTCACTCTGCTTGTTCTTTCTTAGAACAGTCTAAACTACAGCATCCCTTTAAATAAAGTGCACAGTTTTAATTTGACATCTTTATATGAAAGTACTGACAGGTTAGTTCCAATAGTGCTGCTTTATCTTGGATTATGGACCTATGGGAAGATTTTTCTTTCTCTACATTGAAAAAGACTTTCTTTTTAGAAAGACAACGGGGATAAAACTGTAATCAACACGAAAAAGAAGAAGTTATAAAGTAAAGTTTATAATAATATAATAATACTGATTTTCCTTATAAATTTCTTGAACAGATAATTAACACATACTGTGATTAGAGCAGACACTGAGGACTCTTTTATCTATTTGGGTCAGCTAAGTTATCAGATACAATGACACAGATCCAAGATTCATGGCAGTAAAACAAGACCAGGTGTATAATTTGGGTTTGATTCAGTAAAATGTATAATCTGCAATTAAATAAATTCTTAAACATTTATCAACAGCATATGTATTTAGTTCATAAAAACCTTAGAAACTGTTTGTTTCTAAGGGTTTAAAGCAAGAAAAGAAAGAAGTTTAACATAAAAACAAGAAAGAAAGAAACGTTTAGAATAAAGAATGAAAGAAAGCTTTAAACATTTTGGCTAATTCTGGCTGTTTATGAACAAACTGATTGACACATTTTTAAAGTTTTTAAACAGCAATGCTGTTTAATTCAGCCCTAACTAATGAAGCAATACTCCAACTAAGCTTCAATGGCTTTTCAGGAAACATGATATTCAATTTAGATGCATTAAGATCTTATGGGTGATTTATGGACAGCAGAGAGAGAAACCCAGTTTCCTCTTAATGTCATTACAAATCGTATCAGGGTAAATCATCGACCAACTGAGTGAATACAGGAAGCAAAAGTATCCTGCTCTCTCCCTATCTGATCAAAGCCATAAAACAGATTTTGATGTGATACTGGACGGAGGTCAGCAGACTGTGCTGCGGCTCTGACAATCCAGTGAAAATCAATCTGTCATAGATAGAAACAAAACAAACTGGGAAGGACAGTGTTTCCAGGAAACTCTTGGATCACACTGATCCTAAATGAATCACATGATCAATGAGGAAGATGAGTTATAGCTGTACCTGATCTAAGTTATTAATACCAGGTCAGATAAGCTTTCAAGCTGTCCTCTAAGATTTATAAAGGCTCATAAGGATTTAAGTTTGGTTCTGAACAAAATGAAATGAAAAAAAAAGGAACACAATTTTGATTGGGGCACAGATGTTGAGGTTTTGTTTCCTTCAAGCCGCTCAAGCAGAACTGTTCAGTTAAATAGAAAAAGTCTCCTGAAAACAGTCTGAGTACGGCAGGGCTTTAAAGAGCACGTTGGCATTTCCAGCAAGTTTTCATTTACCTTTAAACAAACATGAGCAGTCTGGTGCGCCAACAAAAGAAAGACTTGTTCACAGTCTCAAATGCTACACAACAACTGCTACACTGTCTTTGAACACTTTAGCGTCTCTTTTATGTTCTCTGGGAGCTGATTTAATCTCCTGCAGCTTTACTGTATCCTGTTGTTTCTCTGGGCATTAGAAAACAATCAATTCCAATCTCAGGTTTCTAATAAAGCCTCCCATCGAGCAATACAGGTCTATTAATTGCATGAATAACTTATTGATGGGTCTTCTGGATCTGTTATTAAAGTATTAAGCCAATGCAGCTTTATCAGCGTTAAATCTCCCACACAAGTTTTCTCAAATATAGGCGGTGTTGTGTCTGCTTCAGATATAAACCTGTGGATCCATTTCATTCAATCTGAATGAGAAAACAAAAGAAAAATCATATCTCTGTTACAGAATACCCTTTTTTGTCTTTGCCTGGTGGGGATTTTACAGAAATCAAAGAAGTTATGATACACACAACAATAAATAATACAGTTACTCTGCTAATGACAAAAAGGAAATAACATTATCTCTTTTATGTGTTTGTGCAAATGGATAGATGTGAACATTGTGGTTGTTTTAGAAACTGACAAACCGAGAATGTTGTGTTATTGGGGGCGGGGGAGGTTTTTTTTCTTGTTTGTTTTTGTTTAATCTCTTTTTGGTTTTATATATGGACGTTTGCAACGTTTGCAATGTTCGCTTTGTTTCCAAAATGACCAAAAGCCCAATAATTACATTGCTGGGAAAAAAAAGGAAAGAAACAACATCACATTCTCCAGCTTTTAAAGAAAGAAATTAAAATGAAAATGTTTCCCTTTAGTGGAAGATGGAGACTAGCTGTTAGCTTTAATGTGTTTCTGTTTGCAGTGTACAAACAGATGTACAGACGACTAATGTAGGATTTCTCTGACACTGAGGAAAACTTGAAACTGTACCTTATTTTCAAGCAAGCTGTGGAGTCATAAGAGGTAGATTTCTGAGTAAAAGCAAAGACTTGTGCAAAAGATTGACATCTGAGATAACGACATTCTCAGAAAGAAATTCATCTACGTGACCTCTGTTTAACACCCACTTTTTGATTTCCAACTGCTGTCTCTGTTGATGAGGGAACAAAATTAACACAATGACTAACATCCTGTTGTTGCCTTCACCTTCATACTTCATGCAGCATCTCGGCCTAACGTCTCTTCAATCTCACAGTTCAAAAACCCTGTATTATGTGATCTGCAGTCACAGAATTAGCTACCCACCGTAAGCTGTCATGGTCCCCACATAGGGCCCATCCATGACACTTTGGTTCTCCTCAGCCAGGGCTTTGATGTAACGCTTGCTGAGGTCAAGGATCTGCTGTCTCAGCACGGCGCTGTTCTCATGGCTGGCTCGCTGCTGGATGGTGAAATGTAGCAGCATCATGCCCCAGATGAACCCAAAGCTGACCAAGAAGAAGCCCAGCTTCTGAGAAGACAGCTTCCACAGGAAGGGCGTAGCCATGCTGACTTGACAGAGGGTTGTTGCAGCTGCTGTGACTCTAATTTGACCGCAGGAAGGTGCAAAGGCCGGGGAGGAGAATCACGAGGGAAGGCAAGGCGTGACCATGTCAAGCGTTGCGGCTATGTTGGTTTTTAGAGGTTGGTGTACAGCTTGTCTGCCTCACCGGCGTGTTGTCCTTCTCTGACCCATCCTCATCGCTCAGTAACATCTCAGTGGACTGTCTCCGGTCCGTTGCATCCTGCCACAGCAAAGACACAGAGGAAAAGAGATGAAGGTCTAGTTGGTTGTTTTGCTAAACACAGATAATGAGGGAGTTTTCCTTGCCTCAATCCCACATGGTCATCATTACAATAACAGCAGTGATATTTAGACAATGACTCAGTGATAATTCATGTTAGAGCTGGGTGACACGAACCAAGAGGCATATCTTCACATTTCAGGTCAAACAGTGATGCACATTATCTTTCTTAATATTTTTTAAACTAAGTCAGATAAATGTTTAGTTGTGAATAGAAAAGAAAAAATTGAGATGCCAAAAGCACTTTTTTAATGCAAATTGTTATCTAAAAAAATGTAAAGACATGGTTTCCTTTCTGTTTTAAAGTTTACATGTACAAAAAATGTAAATAAATAAACAAGTATATAATATAATACATAATATAAATATATTCTATATATATATATAATATAATATAAATATATTATATAATATATTCTATATATATAATGTATTTTTTATTTATGTATTATATATATCTATATACATGTATATATCTATATATGTATATATCTATATATCTATATCTATATCTATATCTATATCTATATCTATCTATCTATCTATATATATATATATATATATGTGTGTGTGTGTATATATACA
>JAQMCX010000041.1:11306092-11328472 GCA_029814765.1 Acanthurus leucopareius | reverse complement strand
TATATATAGAGAGAGAGAGAGAGAGAGATATAGATATATATATATAGATATATAGATATATATATATATATAGATATATATAGATATAGAGATATATATATATATATATATATATATATATATATAAATGTGTACACACACACACACACACACACATACATACATATGGTTAACAGCCCTGACGGCAGAGCTGTAAAACTAAGTGACAATGATGACACCAAGTATCAAAATATTTTTGATCAAAGTGGGTTAAGGAAATTATCAGAGCAGCGAAAAAACGCTTCTAAGTTTAGAAAGTTACAACACATTCCTGTTATGCAGCCTTTAAAACCAGGAAAAGACAAAACTTAAGCAACATTTTTAAAGCCATAACATTATTTATTATTATGTCAGATAAACTGTCTGAAAACCAAAATTATGACATTTAAAATGCCTAATAATTTCTTTTTATGGTTTGTTCAAGTTTTAAATATATTTTAAGTATAAAGCTATGCCATATATTGAAATAAAAAGGGGGAAGTGTTTTTAAAAGGTAAGAAACAATTTCTCAGCCAAACACCAGACAGTAGAAGCTCTGAAGCATGACATTAAAGCTGCTGCAGGTAGGCACTGTAAAGTTCGTTTGAATTATATTTTAGAGAAAGAGGAACCTGCCATGTATGAGTGGAAGTTACCGACAAGAGCGCATCACAGACTTCCAGCCTGCTGCTTTAAACAGAGCAGCCAGTTTGTGACTGCAGGAAACCGCACAGCACAGAGGCACACTGTATTCAAACTGCAGGACCCTGTGTGTGAAGCTCCAAGGTATGCACGCAGTCCGGTGACACACCAAAATGTGTTAATTTGACTGGATGGAAGGCAGGGAACGGAGGAAAACAGCGTAGAAAGCAAAACTGAGTATGCATAATGTGATTTACAATGCATTTTAATATCAAATAATACAAAGGCTCAAGTATAAAAGAGAGAATAAAGTTTGGTGATTTATTTCTGGTGTGGAAGAAACACAAACTTTAAGCAAGAACACTTGCTACTACTGGCTAAAAACAAGATTAGTAATTTAAAGTTTAATGCCTCTCTGACTCTTGAAAGAGAAGCTACACAGAGCAGCCTTGTCTCACTCAGACGGCGTGATCCTTTATGATTGATGAGGCTGCATGGAATTTATGCTAAAAGGTTTATAGTTCCCTCAAAATATAAACATTTGGATAGCCTACAATTTATCTTCCTCACTGACAAGCCAGAGCACAAACAGAAAAGTAAATACGCTCTTTTACTGTTAATTAATTCATTTTATCTAAATGTTATCAGGTTTCTCTCATAAACACGTTAACAAAGTTGTCCCTCTAAGACTGGGTGTGTGTGTGTGTGTGTGTGTGTGTGTGAGTGTGTGAAAGCAAGTGTCAAAAGGTCAGTTGTACTCATTTACTCCCACTAAAGAAACGAAATGAGTCGGAGGCCAAAGTTCACAGACAAGAGCAAACTAAGTTTTAAATGTCTATGGATTTCAGCTTCTCGTGCAGTAAAACAGCGGCCAGGTTGCAGGTGTACTTGACACTGCTGGGAAGATATAATCTGCAGTTTACTTATTTAAAACAAGACCTGTTTTTAATAAGTAAACTGTGTATTTTCAGACCAGTGCACAGACTGCTCATCAATGCCCAAGACAGAATTTCAGGCAGCATCAGATTACTGATATCAGTGAAAGCTCTATCCAGATAATACCTGATATTTTCTTGAAAAATAGTTTTAAGGATTATTCTGTTATCCAATCTTTAAGGGCGAGGGCACTATAAACCATAACCTCTCCATCTCATGTCATTTCCCATGTGTTTTTCCCCTCATTCTTCTCAAATGTCTCATGTTAACTATTTAAAGAAAATCAACATAATTCTTCTGATTAAATGTTTAAGCTCTAAAAACAGCAGCAAGTTGCTAAAAAAAAAGGTTACATGCGGTTTTACTGTAAATAACTTGATCTTGGCAGGTGCTCTTTGGTCAGTAAAATGATAAATGTCACTTATACAAACTAAATAGCTACACTAAACCCTGTGTCATACAGTTTGATGAAAACAGAGACCTCCATTTACACTGGGCGTCACTTCAAATGTGGCTCAGGAAGAACACATGGCTTTTTTGATCTTTTAAAAGTGTCACTGCATTAAGACTGAAACCTGATTAATATAACCATCTCCAAATGTGGTCTAGGACATACATAGCAGGATGCTGAAGATATAAATGTGTCTGTATTTGACCTCTGATCCAACTTCTACTATGACTGTGATAGTCGGCGGTTTGCGGAAACAGCTACCGGGTTTTTGTTAATGGAGTCAGACTGAAATTAGTAGATGTTCTCCCACTTTCATCGCGGGGATGAGCAGCTCCAGCAATTTAAATGCATGCACTCATACAGCAGGTGCTTTTCTCCCACATTTATATCACATCGCAGATGCAGCAGGCATGAATTAGGCTCCGACGTCACTAACAGTGTCTTATGTATTAGTTGGATTTTGTCTTTGTTCATGATACTCTAAAAACAAGTCAAAATGGAAGCGTAGTGTTAGTGTCAGTGACTTTTTGTCAGTAACAAAAATCAAAAAACCACAAACTCTGTCTCATTCCTGTCCCTCCAACTTGTGCTTTGCATCGCAGGCAACCTCATTTTTACATTTTCCACTATCTCAACACAATCTAATACCATCAAAGACTTTTACTATGCACAGTTTATTGTAGACACATTTGTAGCAACTCTCCATGTGTCAATACAAATGAAACGGCAAAAGGCTGTTTATTTTGTAGTTACTCATTTACGCCGTATAAAGATTATCGGATGGAATATTTGATCAACAGGTCGTAATTTGTAAGTTTGATCTGGGAATAATGTTATATACCTACATATAGATAGTGTTTCTAAGGAGCCATGCATAATAAATTAAAAATCAATTTTTAAGCCATTTCACCTTTTCTTTTCTCCACCTTGTGAGCGTCTTTAAACATCTGTCAGAGTAAAGCCCACCAGGCAAATAAATATGCTATTTTACCGTGTGTTAACTTAATTGCTGATTTAATATTATCATGCTAAGGATGACACATTTGGTCAAAACCATCTTAACTTTTGTTTAAAATGCAAATGAGACAGCCCTGTGCTACTTATGGAAACTTTTAAGAATTAACTGACAACCTTAAGGCAATCTTTGCACACACAAAAACAAATGCCTTAAGCTTTTGGCATTTAAGAAAAAAAACTTTCCAGCACGCAACCTAGCCAAAAGAAAAGATGCTCTCTCATCTGCATTCAACCACTGTAGCCGTAAATGAGGCTAAGTGCGGGGAGAGGATTTCTGCAGCCTTGCTTTTGAACTGTGCTTCTCTTGTGTTCTTTCAAAGCCTCTCTAACCAGGTCAGGACAACAGCCACCTGCAATGGATGCAACACTGCAAGAAACCCACTAAAACATCCACTGAAATCAACAAGAATTCTTTTACCTGCACATATTTTTATGTAATCATCATATTTATTGTTCTCAGTGGTCTGCATTCAGGAAGAGGCACATCAGTGCTGAACTATCGGCTAAAAATCATGCACATCTTACCAAGAAACACAAAAGGAAGGCGGACGATAAACTATTTTCACTTTACATCCGTCACCTTCATAAATAGGTCAGAAACAGCTGCAAGCAGATTCAAACAGGGCTGGAATCTCACAGCAGGTTATGACACATTATAATTGTTCAGTCAGTCAGGACAAACGCTCCTGTTTGTTTTCTGTGCGGACATACATCTTTTAAGACATTTAACAAAGCACATATACATACTATGTTTTCTAAACCCCAGCATGTTTTCTTTATGCATTTAAAGTGTGCATGTTCAACAAGGTTGTCGGTGGGGGGAAAAAAAATCCCTGCACTGTACCGTGAATTCATGAGACAAGCCCTTGGCAGCAGCGCTGTGCAATCTGCAGCGCTGATAACATCGGATGTCTCTCATTGCTTGGGACTCACTTCCTCGGAGGAGAGCAGGAAAAGGCTGGCAGCCCTCTCTGGTTTTGGGCCTCAACACGGATTGGGGGCTTTGGGGCTGTTTATCAGAGAGAAACGCTGTATAGATTGCCCTGTGGTACATCGCTGTAAGAAGCATGAGCCAAAACCATCACAGAACATTGACTCAACCGCTTCAGTTTCTGAATACACACAATCTCAGTCAGAGCTGGCTCTTTTGTCCGGCCTGATTTCCTGTGTCCATCCATCTTATTTCAGAGCAAAAACCCTTCACACAACCTCTTTCCTTTGTTATGAAACTATCCAATCACAGGTTGAGTCCCGTAATCTATAGAGAAAAAGGAGTAATACAGCCATTCATCCCCCTCCAGCAGTGCATATATCTGCTCTCAGTTACCTTCTGGTTTCTAATTCAGGATCATAATTTGTCTGGCAGAGAGCCCTCTGGCTCTTAGCAGAAACAGCCCTGTGAAACTCTGTGTGTTGACAGGCAGCTGAGGGTGCAGAATATACGATCTTCTGCAACTTGAGATGATAACGTAACAACCTGCTGAATGGCTTTTTCATTGTTGGAAGAAGCTGCAGCACACAAACCCTGCAGCTTCGAGAGGTGAAGAAAGAAACAATTGAATCATTCAGGCCTTGGAGAAATGACTGCCGTCCCAAATCTGATACAAATGACTTTTTCCTCTTACAGACAACAGAGCTGAAATTTCAGCACTAAAACCACATTTATTGTTCAGTTTAGTAAAGACCACACTATGGTACAGATACGTCGAGGCAGATGTGAAAAAGGAAGAACTGTTTCACTAGGAAATAGCAAAATATGTTTTTTTCATAATTGATGTGACAACGTTAACCGAAGAATGAGGAAATCACACTTCTAAAATGAAAAGAAGAAGATTATTTTAAGTGACAGCCTAGTTTCAATTCTAATATAACATGTTTGGTTTTAATAGGTTTCCTGGGTCTTGTTTCACATCATTTTCTGTTGTAATTGTGGGATTGATTATTTTTATATATAGGCACTGCGGAAAGCCCTGACTCTACCAGAACAGAGTGGTAATATAATTGAACAACTAATCATCAGAGAAGACTAATTAGTATTTAAGTGGAAAACAAATCAATTATAATTAAATACAAATATGAAAACAGCACAAACATAAATCATTACTGGTGCAGATGATTGCTTTTAAGTAGCAGCGTAATAAGTTAAAATGAAGACCATCTGTCAAGGTGAGACGGGCGATTTACACGGTAAGTGCACGTGAATCTGGAAGGTCAAACAGCTGGTGAATCGATTTCCTGTCAAGAGGTGCATTATGGATGCAAAACTTAACTCGGCAGTTACGAACACACTCTGCAAAGCGAGAGACTGACAAACTGATTACCAAGGAACGGAAATGAACTAAGCTTATCATTTGGCATAGAGTTTGAGACAAAGCTGAGTCAATTTCAAATTCATATTACACATTCATATAATGAGACAGAACCTAGTTTTTATGGGATTCATGCTTCTGGAGACAGCTGTTGAGGTTATCGTCAGGATTGGTCTGAAGCAACACAAGATCCAATCTGAATCCTGTAAATAATTGGTAATTGTCTACGATGCAGATATCATACATTCTTGGTTTACTATTTTTCCTGTGTGCAGATTTAGAGCTTTATGGTAAAGTCTTGAGGATTTAGAGAAAACAATGATATCACATTATTGTCAAAACAATCATCGGAGGATTTAATATCTTTCCAGCAGAGTCCTAATCACATGGACTTTGCCCTTGTTCTGTCATATGCTGAATTATTAAGACCAGGCCAGATGGCTCAGCGAGGTAAACACTCTGTCCTTTTCCTTTGCATCTGTGAATGGAGCTGAAAATAAAGTACTTAAAAGTGTAGTTTAGGAGATACACCATAAAGGTGAAGCAGGCTAAGGGTGGTTGAGATTATTTCCAATGCATTACTCCAGGTCTAAAAAAGAGAGAGCATTTTACTGAACAGAAATAAAATACACTTAGAGCATGTTGCATAACGGTAGAAAGTAGTGAAATATGCTCTGGATGCAGCCTTGACCATCAATTATTAATTAACTTTGAAAAAGTATCCATTTTTTTTCCTGAATATAAATAGTCTATAGTGCTTGGCTTCTCGTGCACAGATAACGTCAGAGCTCTTTGACGGTGACAGCAAGCTGCCTCATAACAAGGTATGACCATGTCTATAAAACGTGACGAGTGCGGGTGGGAGGGCGGAATAACAATAAACCTGAGCCCTGTATGCTGGACAATAATGTATCTGAATCTGAATTGCTCAATAAAAGATATTTGAAATATAAAACGCGAATAATGATATACTCGATACCCATTGATCTGCCGATTATTTACCGGATCCATCAATCCCTTACTCAGCAAATAATAATTAAAAAAAAGCCCTTTACATAATTTCCTTTCAGTTCATTTTCACACTAGTAGTATAGAGGATAAGTTGATTAATCAATTTGTAAATTAAAAAGAAAAACTAATGGCAACTTGTTTGATTGTTAAATAATAATAATTTAAGTGGTTTCCAAGCAAAATGCCAAATTTTGTTCCCGTTTTTCATGAGAATTGGCTGCTTTTCTTTGTCTTACATTACATTTAATTTATAATCGTGTCATTAATACCAATTTCTATTAAAAAAAAAAAGACATCAGTTAAAATTAAAAAACAATACAAACATTATTGAGATTTAAGATGGCCTCCCACCTAACTTGGCCCACCTTTTTGTCTTACTAATGATGTGACAGCCATCCATTTGGCACGAACCCTTTAAGCTCAGTTCTTGGGATTATTTTCAAGAATTAGTTAAAAGCTCATTCCAAAAAGTGAATTTCTTCATTTTAGTCAACGTCAGTCTTTTTTCAGACAAAGATTTGGCTAGCTCGCCTGTTGTCTGTTGCCAAAGGAGACGTGATCCTGATAATATAGCCCTGCTACCATGGAGACCAGTGTGACTCTGCATCTTAATGAACTTCTTCACACAAGCCCCGCCTCTTAATTATTCATTAGGCCCTCCAGAGAAACAGGCCCTGTTGCTTCAGCTTCACCATCTCACCTGTGTGAAGCAGGCTTAAACACAGATAAAGAGTTAAAGGCATGGTTTTAGACAGACTTTTCCTGCAGCTGAGTTCAGGAAGTTTATGTAAAAATGTGAGACGCATGTGAGATCGATGTTAATGTGCTCTTTATTGAGTCAGTGATGGGCTCTGAGTTTTCTTCAAGGGTCCCAGTTTCAAGGTTTTTTCACACAACTGCTCATATCTAACATGGATTTTTGAAGAGCTCAATAAACCCCCTGTAACTTTCACTATCCTTTATAAACAAACATATCTGATACTGAGAGTGTCATGAATATTAAAAGAGTCTCAGTGTATTGAGAGGGGAATGAAAGAAGATTATACTGGTTTTGGTTGGCCAGTCTTCCAGAAAGTCTGATGGTAAGATTGAGGAGGACGGCGATGCACCAGATTCACCAGGTTACAAACAAAAAAGGGAGCAAACTGTGCAATTAACACAAGCCCGCAGACACATACCAAAGACTTGAAAAACAATGTGATCTTAAAATAAACATGCCAACAGCTCACAAAACCTGTTTTACTTGTCTCTCTTTCCCACCATCCATCCATTCATCTTACTTGGACTTCTTTACTAGAAACTTGACAATAAAACATTGAGTACGTGCGCCATTCATGTAATTCAAAACTTGTTAATTTGGTTAGTCAGAGTGAAAAATAACATCATCATGGCGTGACTAAAAAAAGGGAAGTAGACTCTAAAGTCTTTTTGTCACAGAGTTCATTTCCTTTTTTTGCAGGAGCGCGCACAGTATGTTACAAAGTGCATCATTAAATAAGAATTGCTTGATTTTCCACACTTTGCAATATTCATTTTATACATACATTTTAATTAAACTTAACAGACAATGAATAAACATTTAGCAGCCTAATAGCAAATAATGTAGTTCATGCATATTTCCCCTGGTTTCACAATAAGTGATAAATTATTATTAAAAACGTACTGTAGTTTAAATGTACAGTCAGTAAAAAGGAAAACTAGTCTTGTGACTCCACTTTCTTGTTTTCTGTGAATCTTTCTTCAAGCTTCTATGTCTCTGGAAAAAGCTGCCAAACAGGACTTAGGTATGTTTGCACAAAAAACCATGAAAGCAGAACAAAACAACTAAAATTAACATTTGTGAAAGACACCATTGGCAAACACCACACTGTGAAATCTCAGGATCGCAGCAATCACTTTACATGTGTTTTCGACTGAAAAACACACACAAACCGCACTAAAGATCTATAGATTCTTTGCATACACTGGTTTCTTTATGTTGCCCTTCTAAAGATCGTTGCTTTTTAAAAGATACTTTCAGAAAAATAATTTTATTAAGTTATCTGCAAAGCCAAAAAACACAGTGCCAAGGCATAACTTTCCTCAGGCTGATCACTGGCAGCTTCAACCTGCCACAACATGCCATAAGATGAGAGGGAGAGGACAAGACCACCGAGAACATGACCTGCATGTCGAAAAACAAGCCTGGTGACAAGTGTGGGAAGGAATCACAGATGAGGGGCTGAGGGTAGACGATGCGCTTTCTTTCTCCTGTCACCTCCACACACAAGTTGTGCTATTACAGCCACACAAGTTGGCCTTATCACAGTGTGTAGAGGAATTACACTTAGGATAAAATCAAAAAAGTGATAAAAAAGATAAACACAGTTATTGTAGTATACTTTTAAAAGCAGTATTAAATCACTAATAACATAATAATTTTCAGCTAGAACTACACTTCTATGAAAAATGTGCAACTCCAAGGGAAATGAGCTGTTACGTAATGATATGTATGCAAACATACTCTGATATACACTGATAACCAAGCATGTGAGAGCCTTCAATGACTACATAAAACCAACAACCCTCTGCACTACACACCCATAACACTCTCCCTCCCATAAAAGTAATCCTAATTCTGGTCTTCACTCTTAATGCAATCCAAATCCTTTAAAATCTTTAAAAAGAAGTCAGGAGTGGCAAAATGTCCTCATTTTTTATTCTGTTGACACAAAATATAACAACAGAAACTCCAGCCAGACACACTGGTTTCCTCTTATTATCGAAGCCACGGTATATTTCTGAACCATAACTTAGTCAGACAGTTATTACAGACTTTAAAAAATGATTAAAGAACTCAAGACAATCTGAGAGCACACAGTCTAAACAACATGGCCGGCAACTTGGTAACACTGCAACAAATGTAAATGTCTTCCATGCTGATGACATTTTAATTTAATTTTTAACAGCAGTTCAAAGTTGAATATTCTACCTATGAATGAAATCTCCAAATAGTCTCCTGAGACAAATCCCTGGCATGAAATTAAAGGCAATGATTAATGTTTGAGCGTACACTAAAGGCTCTTTGAAAATCCCTTACCGTCCTTTTGTAATCTCTTTAGTTTTCGTTACTCATTGTCCTTACAATGACAATAGCTTTTCAAGAGCGCTTTGTTACTTTCTTGACCAATGAACACCTCTTCACAGCTCCGATGTGCAGCAGGAATAAATGAGTGCTTTGCAGCGGCAGAGCTCCAAACAGTGGACTGACTGTAAATAAGCAAATGTGTGTTGCGTGATGAGAAAGAGCCCTTTTCAGAGTGGAGTGCCAAGGTGGAGAAGGGTTTTTGGCTAAAGTGCAACTACCATTGCACAATTCCTTCCTCAAAAATCTGACTTTATCCCTCAGCCTGACCTCAAGTAAAAGAAGACAGGTGTGTGTGTGTGTGTGTGTTAGTGTGTGTGTTTTAGTGTGTGTGTGTGTTTGTGCTAAAAGAACAGAAGCCCTTTAATCACAGAAAGGCCAAGTGTTCTACTTCCCTGCACGGCATCCATCTCTACAGCCCAGATCTCCCCTCGATCCCTCCATCTTCAATCCCTCCTTCCTCATCTCCCTCTACTGCCTCTGCTGGCTCTCAGGCCGAGCCCCTCACACACCCCCCTCGCACACATACACACACCCTCCAACGATTTCTTGCCAGTGAAGCATGCCACCGAAGCAAAGCTCCTTTTCCTCTGGATTTATAATCCCAAGGGCTCCAGCAAAAAGGTGGCTGAAAGAGCTCTTTATAAAGCCAGGGGCAGTTGGTGGCTCACCTCAGGATGGTCACTACACTCAGCATTAGCTCTCAGCCTACAGTCAAGGATCATAAGCAGGGAGTTTATGCTGGGTCACACTGTATTGGATAAGATATACTTCACTATCTCTGTAGGAAAATATATCCTGAATATTGTCTTACTGATTACCCACAAAAACCAAATAATAATAGGCGTCATTTAAGAAATGAAGTTCTTTAAACAAGCTACTTGTTGAAAGAACACACAATCCCATTTGGAGCCTTCATGATAAAGACATAAGATACATCCTATAAAATCAAATCAGCATGTCTTAACCTGATTACAGGAGACTACTCATGGTGCAGACTAAAAATTAGTGGAGTACACTGTGAGCTAAGTGCCTAAGCAAGGAGCCAGAGTGACCTCATACACACCAGACCAGAAAATCAAGGTCCTCAGCCTCTTTATATCATTGTTAATGACTGGTTAGATTAGTATGTAGCAGGACTAGCATTAATTATCTTGCTAATCTTTACCAAACAGGAGGAAAAATCCTAATTTATTATGTTTGCATGCGATTTCTACCATAATTAATTACAAAAGTTAAAAAGACGCTTTCATTTTTAACTTAGGCACATTTAAAAAATTGCTAATTCATGTAATAGTCGCAAAAATGCACTAATTTAAATCTTACCAACTACTCTTTTTAAATCCCCTGTGGGTGTGCAGGATGCAAATTAAAGTTTACATGGTTAGTCAACTTCCACATCCTCTGTATCTGTGTCATGAAAAAAAACGAAACGTCATCTCTGCACGCTAAAAGAAAACCCACAGTAAATGTTTCCACATTTTGCGCAGAACAAAGTGAAATGTCACTTTCGTTACTTTTTTACATCACTTCTTTAAGGTGAAAGCTGCTGTGAGGTGCAAGCGGGTGAGCGCAATACTGCCAGGGACCGTCGTCTGTCACTGACACAGACCAGTGCAGCTGTTATCTGCTTTCTCCTTGGTAAATACTGTTCAAATAACGGTGCTGCCGTGAGCTATTGTTTGTAATTACACACAACAGCTTGTCGTTAGAGGTAACGGTAGCTGCAACGACGCACACCTTGACCACGGGAGAAGCGCAATCGCTGGAAGTTGCCCTTTTTCTCTTGAACAACCTGTTCTTTACATAATGATGCTATTCGGCCACAGACAGCCTGCGGATGACTGTATTGTTATTGCGATATTATCACATCTTCAAAGAGCTAGCTAAACCAGCCGTGTGTTTAACAATGGGACCCCCCTCTCTGCCCGCAGCGGCTATTAGCGTTTTGATTCACCGACTGTGATAATAAATCAGCTAACGTTCCCGTTAGCTATTCAGCTTTAACGTTACCGCCAAGCAGGCTCGCGATTTAACGTTGCTAACCGTTCAAGCTATCACAGTTAACTGGTTGTATTAGCTTTGTTTTGAGGCTTCAGACGGCTAGCTGCCTCGGTCGACCACCACTCATTTCACAACCAAACACTCACACACTCACATACAGACACACACACACACATACACACACACCGCCGCAATGACAAGTCGCCCACTCCTCAGCACACACACACGGCTAAACACTGCGCCTCTTCTTCCAGCATTATTTCCTCAACAATGGAGCAGAAAAACGAGCTCCCGAGCTGGGTCGCTGTGAGGAAGGGGCTTACCTTGTTATCGGTGTCCTTCGGCAGGCCACGGTGATGTTAATAGGTGAGAAAAACACTTAAAATCCGGGGAAAGGGCACGCGGAGACGTCGTTGTGTTGAGCAGACTGGAAATACATAATTGCAGCCACAGCGCACGAGCCTCTGTGTTTGCTCTGCCCACTTGCAGAGCGCGAGTGACAGTCAAGGGACCGTGTGCGTGTTACAGTGCCGCAAAGAAACGAAAAGGCTATGTAAAGCTGTTTGAAAAACAAAACTTTGAATAAAGAGTAGCTTAGTCTTGTCTAACTACACAGAAAATTTTACTTAAATTAGATTAATACATTTATATTTAAAATTATAGCTTAAAAATATTGCACTTACATGTATTTTCTGCATTCAATACATTGCACATATTCCACTAATGATACTTTAAATTAAGTAAATAAATAAAATATATCTGATGCTTATTTCTATAAGTCATAAATAGAGAAATTAAGTCTCAATAAAGTAAAAATACTCATTACCACTATTAATTTTTCAACATCTTGCAGTATTCTTCTTGATTAACAATATTATGCATTGCAGTGGTTCTCTCACCTTTTTCAACACAGCAGCCTTTATAGAGTTTTTCCTTATTAAACCCCTCCAAATACGTCCCTTCCTTTCACAGGAATCATATATCAGGTATGACACAAAAATTTTGATTTAACTTACCTAGCAAGAAATAACCATTGATTGTATATAAAATGTATTGTAGTTGATGTAAATGTCTCTTGGTATAACTATAATTAATTAATAATAATTAAAAATGTAATGTAATTTAACTGTGCAATAAGAAAAAGGGGAAGCAAACCTTCAGTCACCACTCTCTTGTCTTTAAAGCACTGATGTTGGGAATCATAGATCACCTGTTAATCCTCTTAAAACCTCTGTAAAATGCTGCCAAACAGGCCTTAAATACTGCACACAAAGGAAGACAAGAAAAATTGCATTTCAGGGCAAACACCTCCGGGTGAACTGTAGCAATCATTTTACAGGAGCTCTCCTATACATTTGAAAATGGCACGCATACATAACATGTAAGCGCTAAATAAAGCTCATTCTTTAAATGTAAAGAGCATAACTTTCCGCAGGCTAAGTACTGACAGGTTTAACCAGCACAACATCTTGTGAGATAAGAGGGAGAGGACAAGACCATCAAGAATATGACGTCACTACAAATACTTGTTATAGGATCAAAACAAAGTCTATATAATTCATTTAAGATACTTAAAAGAAAACTGCTTTTAAGAATCCATCACTAATTCGCCTCACAGGACTTTTATAGGTCTCAAGATTTCAAACAAGCCTTGAAGAGTTATAAGCAACTTGCATATCATAACTTGCGATTAATCAAATTAAAGATCAGTCAAAAATACAACACAATTCTCACTTTCTTCTTTGCTCAAGAATAGTGGAAACCAGCAGCAGTTTGTACTTAAATCTATTTTGCAGGCCAGACCATAAATACATCACTTCATCTATCTGAAGCTCGCTCCTCTGTGGTGGATAAAAATATGGGCCATGATATTTAGTAACATAAATCAAGGCAGCATAACAGAACAGGGTGAATATAAAACAGGACAGTCCCTAACTTGGTCCATGAAATCACAGGCTAACAAACGCTTTGCCTGTACTGCCATCTGCTGGCTGTTAGACGCTAGGAGTTAAAAACTAGAGCAGTGCCTGGTATTTCAGGAACAGGGTCCTGTTAGTTTTGTGATGACAGATCTATTGCCATTCCTTCTGCTTTTCCATCGTCTTTGGTAGTTATTTTGTATATTAGATCTATGTTTCTTGGACGGGATGTAACTGGAATACAATTTCCCCATGTGGGATCAGTAAAGATTTATCTTATCTTATCTTAAAAGGTATGGTACTAATTTTCATGGTAGTTTTTAGAATATTTAATCAAAAAAACCTTTCTAATCAACCATACGGTGGGAGATGAGGAAGCTGCTATAAGGAGACAACAAACACTGAAAGCAAAAGGTGAAGAGAAAGCACAGCGGTGCCTTTCAGGAGATGTATTGTTCATCCATAGGTTTTTGCATTCAAGGTTTCCCCTTGTTTGTTTCTGCCGGCTGATCCTGAAAACAAGTGAGCGTGGGAGGTGTTTTCATTCAAAGTGTGGAATGCATGTTTGCACATTGCTGAATGTATAGGGATAAAAATTAATTTTTTTCCCATATTCAGTAAGAAAGATTAATTACCTTGTAAGCATGACAAACCAAAAATGATTTTGCATGTATTTACTTAATTTAATCAGTGTCACAGCTTTATGGCATTACAGTTTCTTAAAAAAAAAACAGAACATTTGCACAATGCAAAACACAGGGAGACACACATATATTATGCTTCCTTTTGTTAGGTTATTCCACATTTCCACAGCAATGAGATAGATTTCAGTAAATAAAAAAAACACAACTCCCAAGCTTAATGTCTGAGAAAATAGATTTATTATTCAAACAGGCGACATATACACAGCGGGTTCATGGTTCTAATCATCAGAGAGAATATTAATGTAGTTGAGCTACAATCATTAAAGAAATATCATATTATAATACTATCACACAGCTCCATGGGGCATGAAAAGTCCTTTGATGACATCAATAATTCACATTCATATTCAAACATATATAATTTACTATACAGACATTAGGAGCTGAAAGCAGAGTGAAGATTGGTTCCCAGGAAGGCACTCATGATTAAAATGACATTTACTAGCATCGGTTTGCACAAAATAACATGAAAATACAACAGCTGGGCTAAACTTGGTTTGTTTGGGTACTTTTTCTTTTAATTTTTCAGTGATATATCAAGCTGAATTAATGGTTTTTAATCTGAAACACACTGTGTGATCATTTCAGATCAGATCAGTCCGTCATTTCCGCATGAAAAATAAAGAAAAATTAAATCCATATAGTCTAAAAAGCTAACACTGCCCCAACAAAAGACAAACAACTTTGGCTGAAGCACATTCTTAACTGTACCATGTATTTTCTTATATCACTTTATTGCTCTTCTGCCGAGGCTAGTTTACATAATGATTTGATAGTGGCTGCTTATTAAAAGGTTTTAGCAAAGAGTAATTTCCAAACTTTAGACTTGATCATATCAATAAATAATCAATAAATAAAAATCACAATATTATTTATGGAGAAATATCTGAAGCACAATCACTATGACCGAGCAATTTTTCAGCCTCTTTTACTTGTTCATAGACACTATTACTGCAGAGACATGAGAACCTTTCATAAAAAAATGACGAATCATTTAAATAATTCATCATTTTGTCTCATTTACTGTGTCAGAAATATGATTTAGTAGATTTTCCCAAAAGACAGGAAGGAACAACAGTGACTGTGGTTGTGATGCGTTCACTTTCCCAGCCTCTTGGCCACGTCCTTATAGGCCAGCTCGATCTCAATGTCGGATGCGCACGTGTTGGTGAACTCATCCCGTTTGTAGGCGTTGTCAAGGTAACGCCGGAGCCCTTTGAACTCCGACGGGAAGCTGTAGTTTCTGTATTTCTTCGCAACCACCTGGCGGGAAACAAGATATCTCAACACAATGCTAGCAAAACCCCAAATTAATCAGATTAAATGAACCAAACTAAACATGCTACCTTGATGACGTGAAGTTTGGGCAGCAGGTTGCAGTCGGCCAGCGTCAGCTCGTCTCCGTCCAGGTATTTGCGTCTGGAGTCACCTGAGTGACCCTCTTCAGGAAGTGGACTCATCAGGTAGTCATCCAGCTTGGCCAGGGCTTTGTTCAGACTCACCTCTAGAGCTGAAACACACACATAAACAGACATTTTTAACTCTGATGCATATACAATTTACTGGCTGAACATATTTGCTAGTTTTTACCTCGATTTTTATCTGCGCTCGTGTTTTTGATGAAAGCCGAGAATCTGGCGAACGTGTCGTTTCCTGCCGTGTTGGATTCACGGTTCCTCGCTGCGAGTCTGGGATACCTGCAAAACATGACGTCAACATGGCGCAAGGTGAGATGCTGCACGCTTCATCTTTTATTCCCGTGTGTGTGTGTGTGTGTGTGTGTGTGAGGCCTACTTTGGTGGAGCCAGCACCACCTCCAGGTACTCCTCTATCTTGTTGACATCAGTGAGGACCTCCCCCTTGAAGGTGAGGAAGGGCGGGTGTGTCCCCGGAGCCAAGTTATGAAGGTCGGCCGGTTTCCTAATCAGAGTGGAATCACTTTATAATCTTCACTATAAACATGTAATAGATTACTCTTTAAATACCAGAGATAATATTACAGTTTCCAGTAGGCAAAATGCCCCTCTTCTCATTGTTTATTCAGCCGCGGTGGCTATTAATGTTACCACTAACTACCTTGGGCCCCATTTCCCAATAACAATTACTGCACCAAGTGAAGTGATTTTTAATGTGGCCCTCTGAGAATTTGGTCATTACCTTCACATATTTCTCAAAGCAGTACTTGGAGCTTTGGCGTAATTGAATGCATATTCAAAAGCTGCTCTAAAACTATCTGTTCGCTGCTCCATCAACCAGTAAGTTTAAGGAATATTGTTTAAAAGTCCATGTTATACTTAAAAGAAACAATAAGAAACAACTAGCCGAGCTTTGAACTATGTTTTTGAAATGCCTATACAGCAATTTAAACTACTTTTCTGCTGTTTTTTACAGTTATAATTGTATTGTATAATCTTCTACGCCTAAAAGATAAAAAACATACAACACAAAGGTACGACAGAGTTATCTAGATGAGGATAAAGCAAAGAAAACATTAACTATGATAAAATAGACTGCACTTTTGCATGTTATTCTGGCCTATTAGTATTTAATATAGTATTAAGTTAAGTTCTAGTTTGTAATGTTAGCATTAAGCTAAAAGTGCCGCCCAGACTGAGGGAAAGTTGATCATTTAAGGTGTCCTGATATAAATGGAAGATAAGATAGTTGTTGCTTTTGACCTGCAGGTGATATTTCACTAGATCAGAGTCCTTGACTGATGGACCCTTTAAAAATATAAAGCTACTGTAAATGCAAGCTAAATTGATGACGTTACGGCACTTTAAAGCTGCTTTGACTGCCTTTTTTGTCCATTGAGGATAATGAATTTTTAGATTGATGTGCATCCAGATGACACAAAGCAACATTAGCAAACATTTTATGCCGTGTCTCTGGCCACCTGATGAGTTTAAGTCCAATAATCGCTCTGAATTTAGCTTTCCTTTGCCCTCCATGACCTCCAGAAGGAATACCTGGCTCTTTAGCTGCTAAATAGTCCGATATGTTCCCCAGCTGTTTGCCAGAGTGCCGTGGGGCCATTAGAGCTTTTTCATTGGTAACATTTGCCTGATAATCCAGAAACAATTCTGATGGGAGAAATAAGGATGAACCTAAACAATAAGGTGTTTGGCCAGAAAATAGAATCAATGAGCTGAAAGATGCTAAAATGCTCTAAAAGGCTGAAGAACATCAGATATCTCTCTGTAGATTCATAATCGCGGGAGACACCTGTTTTATTGTGATATTATGGTGATAATATGATGTCATTTTTACCTCTTGAGATCAACAGTGGTGACATTGAACACCACACCCTTCAGCCAGAGGAGCATAAAGAGGCGCTGAGAGAAGGGACAGTTTCCAATGCTCTCCCCATCACTGCCAGCCTGTACGAACACACACACACACACACACACACACACACACACACACACACACACACACACACACACACACACAAACATGGTCAGACACAAATACCACTACATATATAGAGTTTAGAGCTGATTATATTTGTAATACAGACACACACACATTTTCATAGCCTTCATGGTGATCTACTCTTCTCATACATGCACACACTCATTTCCAAACACACTGACAGGGACAACTGCACAAACTGTAGGACTGCAAAAAATATAGACACACACCGATTCATACACCAGGTCGCACACCAGATAACAAAATGAACATAAAGTGTATTATACAAGGTTTCATGGGCACGATTGTCCATTTTTCGTGACAGTCTGCACGACTTCCAAATGGGAAAATTGTATTTGTGTTAACAAATCCTAAAGATTAATGTTTTTTTACTGTCTGACAAACATTTAATTGACTTCACAGTCTTTTATTAACCAACCAAAGTGAATCCTACACATTCAAATGTTGTGACTATTTAATTTTTGTTGCTTGAAACTAACCACAGACTGGATTTGCCTTTTGTTAACCCACCATCCCAAAACCTCCTCCATGCAAATGCAGCATGGTTCAGAAACGTGGTTTTTCATCCAATCACATGGACATGGTGCGGGCACAAAAGATCCGTGCTGCATGTCACGAAAAACATCAACATTTTGTTTCCATGTACATGAGGATTAAATTTTGTCCCAATTGTTAGATTAACACACAAACACACACACTCCCACAAACTGCATAGTAATAGGTTTGAGGTATGCACACACACACTGAGCATAATTTTCATATTTTCAGATACAGAAAGATGAGTGTGTATATGTGTGCTTTTGTGTTTGTGTGTGTGTTTGCTTCAGTGTGTATGCAAAGCTGCAATAGGACGCTGTAATGAGACACCAAGTCCACATGAATAATCCACACAGCTTCCATTTGCCGCCTCAGTGCCTCTTTGGATTACTGGTTCTTGTTATAGGCGACTGTAGGAGTGTATCAGCTGTAGGAATCATATAAGCTTCTGTCCTGAAACAACACCGACTGTCACCAAAAGAAATTATTCGGTTTCCACTTGTTTTATGATATTCTTGATGAACCAAAACCAATCATCTTATGCCATTCAGCAGGTCTGCTGTGTTTTACATGGAAAACACATTTTAGCTCATTTCCATTGGAGCTAACCATTATGTAAAGTATATTGATGAGTTTTAGGAAGTTAAATGAAGCATTTCAACTCTTCCATTAAACCAGTAATAATCCCAATGTTGCATTATGATTTTAACCATAGACAGTTTGTAGATGGTGTTTGTGTTTGTGGCTTTGTAGATATAAACTGTCCATTCTATGATAATGAAAACAGAATAATGCTTATTTTCAAAGGTATTCGTACACTCATGAATGCATTTATAATATTATATATTTATATTTCATTACTGCCATGTTTTTCAAATGATCTCCCTTAATCCTACATACTGGACCTTTAAACAACCCGACTCAAATCTTCCCATAAAAACAAAAATTGTTGTTTTTGCACAGTTTTGGATAGATTGAGCAATCAAGATATAACTTTTCGATTAGCTTTAGAGTTAATAGGAGGGATATTTTGTCATCTTTGATCGCTGTTCCCTCCCATTTCCAATTATTATGCTAGGCTAAGTTAAGTTAAGTTAAGTTAATTAGCTCCAAGTTTTAGTTTCCTGTTAAGCAAAAACACATATGAGAGTGGCATTGATCTACTCCTCTTACTGTACAAAAATAAACTGTTAAGCTATTCCCTAAAAATTTCCCAAAAAATTGGAAGAATTGAACAGATTTTCTAATTTCATATATTAGTTACAAGAAGAGAAGAGAAGAAGAGCACTGGCTACATTCATTTAAAGATAATATTTAGACTGTGTTAGTCAGCTAACAAAGTGACATGCTAAAACCTGTATAAGTGCAAACAGGTTCACATACATACTGACACATATTATATCATAACCTCAAACCATTTAAAGCTGCTGTTCTCAACACTTGAAAGGACCCCAGTAATTATTCATAAGGAGAGAGAAAGAGAGAGATTGTCTATGCACGTGGGTGTCAGGTTAACACATGGAAAATCAGCACACAACAACAACAACATGGCATGCACACGCTTAAAGGAGCCGCCCCCAACACACACACACACACACACACACACACAGAGTCAGTATTTTAGAGGTCACAAAATGTACAAATAAAGCTTAAATAAAATGTAATTTATGGAATAATAACAAGTGTTTCAGGCAGGACTTAAATAGAAAAGTGAAGTTTGCATGGGAATGTAATTTAGAAGTTTGAAGAAAACTGATCTGGTGTCAGCTTGTGATGTACACAAACTGTGCAAACACCAAAACACACACACACAAAACTCCCCACCTTGACAAATAGCTCAATATCAGGGTCCTTGTCCTCCTCGGCTGCTGTATCCGTCATGGTCGAGGAAAAAACACGCTTTGCTTCTGAGTTTTGTTTCCACAAGTGTGTTTATGTGTGTGTCGGTGTGTCTTTCTGCCTCTGTGTGTGTGAGTGTGTGTGAAATGGTTCGGTTTACAGCAGATTTTTACTCCAGGTCCATGGTGGTGAAGTCCGCCTGGTCCTGCAGCAGCTGTGTCAGAGTGTCAGCTCAGGACGAATGCCAACGAATGTGTGTGTATGTGTGTGTGAAAGAGAGAGGGAGAGTGTGTGAGAGGTTCAATTTGTACCCGAGGCCTCAGCAGTGTATGGGCGTGACGGTGTCGAACAAAAATAACCCCCTTAGATGAGTTGGGGAGGGGGGTGTCACTGACAGCGTTAATGCAGTTAGGAGAGGGAAAGGGCAGACCAAGTCACCCAAGGGTGCCCTGCCCCTCCCAGCTCCTCCAGCTCTGACTGAGAGCACAACACCGAGTGACTCTGAGTCATTGGGAGTCATCGTCTTCTTCTGAGACTCATCAGCACCTGAGGGTCCCGTGCTGTGAATCCCCAGCCTATGTTTGAACCATTTATAGATAAGGTAGATTGATTAATCATGGTTGCTCGGGAAGATTCAGCAGTTAAAGGGTCAAAAGATACATTTTATGTTTTTGAAATTTCAAAAAAATTCCCTTTACAACACCTAAAACCCTTAACAGATAATAAAATATAAGACTTATGTGTTTATTTGTGTTTCCAAGGCCTGATATACAATATCTAGAGACACCTCCTGATTGGTTGTGGACTGGACATTATGTTCTTGACTGTCCAAACTCTCATTGGTCAGACATGCTGGTGTTGCTTTAATAGAAAGAGAAGTGTGTCATTGCAATAAGACGCTGCTCCTCTCGCTCACCTGAGCAGCGTCAGTCCGTGCTTGTGTGTCTGTGACTCAGTGGCCTTCAGTGTTGATTGGCTGTCACTCATGACGTGTGACCAATTAGACGGTACCACGCTGCACGACATGGAGGATGAGCAATGTGGTGCCAAATGTTTGTAAATTGTTATGTAATGAATGGTTTAATTCACTGTAAATGTTCCCAGCAAGTGCACTATTTCCTTCTGAGTTAGATTTACTGAAAAACTACATTCATGTTACATTTAGTCAGTTTATTGACCTCCTTTCTCCTTCTCTGACTGGTGTTACCTTTTGATGTAAGTGACAAGCGACAAAATAAAACTCACTGTTACCTTGAACAAAACTACAGATTTCTGAGTTTGAACTTTGCATGAAACATTTGGGATGATTTTAGTTCAAACATCACGTCTTTAGGCATTTTGATGTAGAAATGTTACATAATGTGACCCACGTTGAGACATGTCCCTCAAATCAGATATTTTTCTCAATTTCCAATGACACCCTATAAATGTTAATGAATGATACATAAGGGATTGTTACAGTTATGTGAGTCTATAATTGTAAATGTTAATGAGTGATCTATAAATGGATTTTGATCGGGATGCCCTGCAGCACTTCTCCAGAGGAGCAATTAGGCTGAACAAATTACAAATCTGGCTCAAAAGATAAAGCAATATAACTACCTGGCAACCCTTTTAATGCTTTTATCTGATCCATAAAGTATCTTATATTGAATCACAGCCTCTAGCTCTTGCTTCATCTGGCTCTGGGCCTTGTGTTACAGTTTAAATTGTGTGTATCATTAGTTATAGATGGGCACATTCAATGGAAACAGTCTAATTAGATTAAATGGCATTTTGTTGCCATTTGATTTCAATAGATATATCTGTATTTATATTGAATAACTAAGTTAGTAAGGAATCAAAAGTGTGCTCCAATGCTAACTCCGAATGCTAACGTGTTAAGAAAAGTTAGTATGAAAATAGTTTAGAGGTGCTGGGCTTGGTGTTGCCAACAGTAGGCCTCAGTCAAACTTATTACACAGCAATAAAGTCAGGAGTGTATCACTATAACTACATGGTTTGAGTTTCAAAGTATCAGATTTATGATCCCTGTATACTCCAGAGGAGCTGGACTTCAGTTTGACGGTGCAGATTATGTAATGTTAAATCTGTGTATATGTTTGGGCGTGGGGGTACATGATGTTGCTTTTTTTTTACTATCTAGCTAGCTAACAAGATAGACGGATGGATTGCTAGATAGAAGGATAGATAGGTAATACACACACACACACACACACACACACACACATTAATTCACATGGCCTTGCGACAGGAATCACGCTCAACTATCCCAACACTGAGTCAGAACATTCCTGTCAGTTCAACTTATATTTAGAACCACAGTAACACACTAAGCACACACACGCACACACACGCACACACACACACACACAAATGTGCACAGGCATGTATTAATTGATTATGTATAGTAGAAGCTGGATGGACTTACAAG
>JAQMCX010000041.1:11243941-11305954 GCA_029814765.1 Acanthurus leucopareius | reverse complement strand
CACACACACACACACACACACGCTCACACACACACACACACACACACACACACACACAGAAATAACTACACATGATGGTCCAGAAATAGAAGTACATGAACAGTGCAGAGAGGTGTGTGGAGCGCCCAAACAATAAGACATTCACTCTTCTTCACATGCACACACCTGTATATGCACACACACACACACACACACACACACACACACACATTAGGCAATACTCGCTGACCTTGCACCTTTGTTCTTGCCAGACTGATACAAATGTGACTGTGACTGAGATTTATAAGGTCTTCGAGTTGGTTCAAGGCAAGTTTATAGGTATGAGCATGACTCTGTGTGTGTGTGTGTGTGTGTGTGCAAAATATGTACACACACACGCACACACACACACAGTAATATCAAAGAGATTAAACTGAGGCCATTACACAATCACCTCATGCAGTAAATGCAAACCACTTCGTCCCTACCTTAACAAAAAGTGTGACATCAGGACCCGTCTTTCCAGGCTTCTTCTTATTTTCTCCATTTTCAGAGTCGGATGATGATGATGATGAAGATGAGGATCTGCGTGATGAGTTGTGTGATGAGTGTCCTCTGTCCACCTCCACCTCTGGAGAAGCCCTGTTCACCACCTCTGGAGAAGCCCTTTTCACTACAGTCTCCCAACTCCGAGTGACTCTTCTGGTCTCCTCCACTTCCATCTTCACCTCAACCTCTTCCTCCTTTTCCGAGTCCGAGTCTGAGTTTTCCCTCTCCACTATCTCCACTATCTCCACTCTCTCCTCTTGTTCTTTTCTTTCCTCATCTCCTCCATGGGAGGAAGCCGCAGAGGATGAGGAAGAAGAAGAAGAAGAACGGCTTCGCCTTTCATCTGAGGAATGGTGAGATCCGCTCTCTAGGGTGTTTTCATATATTGTCTCAGAGGTCAGGCTATAGGAAACTGACTCATAGTGGTTCTCCTCAAAGCGGCTCATTGTGAGCGAAGAAGTCGGACAGATGTGGTCCTGAGAGTGTCAAGGTGTTGAGCACAGTGACTGTGATGCCAACAGTGCCTACCTTATCAGAAGACGACACGGGACTTTGGACAGGGAAGGCAGAAAGGAAATGCCAAGAGCGGTGATGATCCTTAAAGGAGAATACAACTTCAGTAAACACAGAATATTATTGCTGTTGTTAAGTGGAGAGAAAGTAGCTTCAAAAAGTTAAATATTTGGTGGCTATGAAAACACAGTGCATCTTCAAAAGACATTGTAAACCATTTATCAAAAACATTCCCCAAAACCTACAATTTGAAGTTTAAACTTTTATAAAGAATACATACGAAAGTTTTGGTGGGTTCAAAATTATTTCAACATTTAAAATTTTAGATTTGAGGAGATAAACATGTTTTTGCATAATTAAACCTGGCAGAGAGACAATAAGCACATGAAAGACTTTTAAAAGGTGGTTTCTTGTGATTGTTCATACCTGAAATGTTACTTACCAGCGTCTTTCAGTACGTCTTCCCTGTCTGGTAATAAATGCTCTAAGCTTTCAAACTCCAAGATCCCAGTTTGTAGATTCAAAACACTGATTTTACTATCTTAAAAATGTTTAAAAATGCAATGGTAACTTTGCTGAGAAGAATAGTATCTACATTTTTGCTGTAATTAATGATCTCATTGTCATGACTGTCTCGTGAGATTTGTGACTAAGGAATATTTGTATTAAAACTAATTAAAATCAAAGGCTGCCTGAAAGATGGGAAATTCTGAAAACACTGCAAGGATTCAGAGATGTAAATTCCATATCATTCCTGTCATCAGTGAGGCTGTGCTTGGAAAGAGATACCATCAAATTACTGCACACCACATTTGTAATTATTCTGAGGGACTAGTCTATGTCGAATTGCAAGTGGATGCTGACAATGTGCTTGACTAGCAAATTGCAAGACAATGGTGTCATGCAATGCTGAGAGGTACTGTGTTGGAGTTGATCATGCACTTCTAATCTAATTTACAACAATATTACCTCATAAAGTTATTTTGAATTGATATAAACAAAGACTAGGGACACGGCACTATTATAAGATAATTCAACGTCCATGACATCATGAGATTTCCTTAATTTTTTTATTCAGGTGCGACAGCTGTTGCAGCCTTATTTTACATCTACCTACATCCTGCATCTAACAAACTAACTACACTTGTCCCGCCCCCCCGAATCTGAACGCTGATTCGCTTCTCGACCTGCCAATCAAGTTAAGGCGTCAGTTGACGGTTACGTCAAGTTTGCCTCAACAAGAGCAGAGGTGAGCAGTTGTTACCTTAAAATTAAAACAAGATGTTCTTAAAACTAATATATGAAAGAATTTCTATCAGTTTCTAGGTTTCCTTTAGTCATTATTTTTCAGTTGAATCGCTTCTTATGTAGAAAGTGAAACTCTAGATAGCAAAAATATTATTATTTAGTGTGGCATTTCGGTCGTTACAAAGAGAGATTTATTTTAAAATTCCTGACCGGAATACTTTGAATACCATCTTAGCTAGCTTGATAACATCCCAGCGATGGTGTATTTTTGAGGAAGTCCATTGATAATTTGGCTGCGGAACGGAGAGGAAAAGTTAATAAACGGCACTGTCGGAGGGACAACTGCCTGTTACAGGTAACATTAATATACTATATTATGTTTATTTGACTGTAAGCAGTGTGTGACCGCTGTAACATTAGCAGGCTAACGTTGTGCAGACAGCTAACCGGCTCCTCCGCCGTTAGTAAAATAAAATATTTTTTGCTTGCTTAATATATGTCACCCATTCTTCGTTTTACTTTCACATTGTCTTAAGTATTTATTCGTGTAATTATTATGAACGTTTCTGTGTGTTTTTAGTCGGTTGTTGGTATTTTTTGGGCTGCTGAAGTGTGTTGACAGGTCAGTTTTTCAGTTGGTTGTCAGTTGCGTCACTGCCTTAACAAGCGCGCGCACGTTAAAATATTTGTAAATAGGTTAAATTAAACTTGTTTGTGCTGTAGTAAAATTAATATTATCGAGGCCTGTCCTGGAAATATTCCATATTATTAACAGCTGTGCCGACGGCTACTTAGTAATGTGTGCATAAACTTTGAAGCTGCACCACTTACTTTGTAATATATAGTTTACTGATGATACATGATAGCTACGTGGTTCTTATAAAGCTAAAGTGACAGACCAGTGTCTTTAAAGGATAATGAATTTAATCAAATAGAGAGAAAGACCGGAACAGAGATCAATGCCTCTCTTTCTTTCAGTTGTCGCGTAGGTGTATTTAAACTCAATCTAATTTACTTAGATTTGCCTCAATTTCATGCGTGTCTGAGATCAAAACTTGTGATCTTCACTGTTGGGATCACTTAAATGCCTCAATTTAGAAAGTAAATAAGAAAATAGTACTTGATAAAAGTGTGCGTGGAGTAGGAAGAAAATTAGGGAAATTACGTTCGAGGCCGGCAAAATTGTGGGTGTAGGCATATGTGTTGTTTGCACTCTTGTAGTCATTTCTGATCTGACAGGAGTTTCACTCTTTGTTCTTGATGTGAAAGTACACATTTCACTGTGTCAAATCAAACTTGAAATGTGCTGTTGTTCTGGCACATAAAATGCAACTCTGGCGGTGTTATAAACAACATAAATTGGCAATGTCTTTACACATCAACCCACAGAAAATTACCGGGTCCCAAAAAACAGAAACTTAAAGAAATCCTCTTCCATTACAGACAAGCAAATTGACACATGCAAACCATGAGCAAATGAGCCACTTGCTCATATGCCTATGTTAGTAGATTGGTTGTCATTCTAGATGTGTAGGCTGGTACAACATGAATTAACCGCTATGAGTTTCATTTCCTGCAGAGTAAAAGTGAAAAACAAAAGGAAAGTTTGAGTGGAGAAGAAAAATGCTTTCTCTCTCTGTGCTTCTGTTTGTTAAATTTGTTGGCAGACAAATGTATTTTACCATCAAGCCGGACATTTTTTCTTATTTCAGTTTTTATTAAGCCTTTCTCTGAAGCTTGACTGATGGTTTGTTTTACTGTCAGGTGGGTTTTAAAAAAGCATGTTTGCTTGTGACAGTTTATGGATGTGAAATTGAAACTGTCCACAGCTTGGGTTGGTCCTGCCTTGGAAGTACCAGATGTTGTTTGTTTCTGCCCTTCAGGGATGTTTTGCCACATTAGCAGCAGGGCTCTTGGGATGAATGTGTTTGCTTGGTCCAGACTGAAATATCTCAGCACTAAATGGAGGGATTGCCAGTAAATGCCATTCACGGACCACTGATTTTGGTGATCCCCTGACTTCCCTCTAGTAAAACCACGAGGCCTTTCAGAGCTTCTTTCTGAACTGTAGACTCTTAGTCTTTTTTAAACACACCATGTCCAGTCATTTGTAATTGTAGATAACCATTTTTTTCCACATCTTTTCAGGATGTTACTGAAAATACTGCTGGGCTTTCTGTGTAGCGTCAGAGCTCTGGCCGCAGAAAACGACACAGCCCAACAAGGTCCCCCGCCACTGCTGCTGGTGTCATTTGATGGTTTCCGGGCGGACTACCTGCAGAGGTTCCCCATGACGAACCTTAAGCACCTGTACAGCCAGGGGGTCCTGGTGGAGGAGCTCACCAACGTCTTCATCACCAAGACATTTCCCAACCACTACAGCCTGGTAACCCTGTTGCTCTTGCTTTTCATGTTCTGTAGGATCATCTGTCAGAAAGCTGTATGGAAAGCTTATCTGAAAACAACTACAGCTGTTCATTTGTTGATATATTAAGCTAACAGTGCCGACTTGCATATGTTAGAAATAATCCAAATAAACACTGAAAGGCTGTGTAAGCTTCAGCTATTTTTTTTAGCTCAATGAGATCTTATAATATAGAGAATAACAAAAGATAAGACGATAAACACAAATACAAACAAAATCAGTGCATTATTGAATTATAATGATCACACCAATATAAATTATCTTTTTTTTCCTCCCTAGGTGACAGGGCTGTATGCTGAGTCTCACGGTATCCTGGCCAGTTACATGTATGACCCTGTCAGCAAAAAGCACTTCAACACCAGCAACGACAAAGACCCGTCATGGTGGAACCAGGCGCAGCCCCTCTGGCTCACTGCACTGGACTCCGGCTACAAGACGGCAGCCATGATGTGGCCTGGGTCTGATGTCGTTATCAACAACCGCACAGCGACACACTTTTTTCCCTACAACTCTCATGTGACTTTCCAGCAACGGTTAGGGAATGTGACAGACTGGATTTTGGGAGACGGAAAGGTAGAAAAGTTACTTGAGTAAACTTACTATTAAATGTAATGTGTAACTCTTCAGCTTAAGACATATTTCATTGTAATATCCTCTAAAGTCTCAATGTTTGTTTGCTCTCACTCTGTTTTAAAACTGAGTCAGTGCCTCTTGAGAGAACAAGGCAATAAAATCTGCACACCTGAAGGGTCATTGTTGTTGTTCATGCATCTCATTCCACTAGGGGGATGGAGTGAAGTTTGCAGCTCTTTACTGGGAAGAGCCGGACCGGTCAGGTCACTTATTTGGTCCTGACAACACCACTGCCATGAGAAAAGCGCTGCAAGAGGTACAGTAATTAAGATAAGCCTAAAACCACAGAGGCGATCCTGCAAAAGGTCACTAAAATTTTTTTCTGTAAACAAAAACTTATATCTTTTGGAAGCATTTTTTCCCATTGGTCTCTTATGCTCCTAATGTGCTGATACTACTGTCTCTCTCAAAAGAAAAAAAGGAAAACTAAGATCTTATTTAGGTTATTTCCACCAGTGAGTTAACAGGTAACAGAGTATAGAGCACTTTATGAGAGTCACCTGTAATTAAGTGAACCCTGAGCAATGATTGACAACCTAGTTTGACTATTGACCAGAAATATGTTTGAACTTTGCTGTCACAAAATGTATTACTAACCTGAGGACGATCAGAAACCAGTATTTACTCTGGCTAACCGCATTGGCTGAGCCAGCATTTAAAATACCATAGCCCTGGCTGGTGAAGCCTGTGTTTTTCCTTCTGTGAAGTGCAAGAATGTGTGCATTGGAAAAAAGTTTTGAGAGACGATAAGTTAGTATTTGATTTAATAAAATAAAAAAGTTTCTGTACAGACATTCATGGTCTTCAATGGATGATTCCTGCTGTCTTTGGTGATCTTCTAGTGCCACCATCAGGTCAATAGTTTTCAGTTTCCAAAACTGTTTTTATGACAAAATACCCACAAAACTAATGAAATTCCCATCAGTCTTAGCTGTACTTTGTCTTTAGAGTAAATTAGCAAATATCAGCATGCTAATATGCTAAACTAGGACAGTGAACATGGTGACCTTGATTCTCTCTTAATATCAACCCGTCAGCATCGTCACTGTGACAGTGTTAGCATGCTGCAGTGCTAGCATGGCTACAAACAAGTCTGTATCATTACAGACATGCCTGTTCACAAGTGTTTAAGAGTAATTTCTTGAGGTTGTATTTTACTGTTTTAATATTCTATGTTTGTACAAAGATATTAGTTTTGTGTATATTTTTAGGTATGTTTTAAAGTACCTGCTATTTAGGTATATCTTCAATATGGATGCAGTAAATATAGAAATTCATTGTGAAAATGCCTTAAACCTGGTGTGATCGAATGTCTTAGCACACTTTTCAGTCTAATTTGTACAGAACTCCACTCACTTGAGATTTCCCTGACAGTTATTGATGTCTGTGTCTCCTTTTCTGCTGTCAGGTTGATGACAACATCGGCCTGCTGATTTCAGAGCTGAAGCGGACCGAGCTCTGGGGTCACATCAACATCCTGATAACCAGTGACCATGGCATGACTCAGTGCTCAGCCGAGCAGACCATACAACTGGATGACTGCCTTCTACCCGGCAACTACACACTGGTGGACCTAACACCCGTGGCTGCGCTCTTTCCACTCACAGGTAACATAAGCTAACACTGGATAAAAGAGCTTGCATACAAACATGCAGAATTGTCCTATTTGTCATTTTTGGTTTTTTAAATTGTGCTTTTGAGGACATTATTTCACAAATAAGTGTAGCTTTGATTTTCTTTATTAAATTGTGGTGTTTTTAGGTCATTTTTTATTTAAAAAATACTGTTACTTTGCAGAACCAGAGTATGTCTACAACCTGCTGAAAGATTGCCATGCACATATGACAGCATATTTGAAAAAGGACATCCCTGATAGGCTGCACTACAAGAACAACGAGCGCATCCAGCAGATCATACTGGTTGCTGACGAGGGCTGGACCATAGTGCAGGGAAAGAACTACAACATAAGACGTATGTCTATTAATTGTTTTCTCAGTGCAGACATTTGGTCAACCACAAAATCATCTGCATCACTTTTCTCTTAATTGTAACACTTAAAACAACTTGTACTTTCTAAATACTTAAGGTTGTTATTATTTCTTGTGGATAAGAGTACAGCAAAGAAATATTTCCATTTTTAAGCATTTGTACACTGATAGGATCACCATCCTTTACACCAGCCTTTACCCTCTTTCTTTCCCTAAGTGGGTGATCATGGCTACGACAACTCCCTACCCAGCATGCACCCCTTCCTGGCAGCAACAGGTCCCAGCTTCCGTCAGGATTATCACATCAAGAGTTTACAGAGCGTTGACATTTACCCACTCATGTGCTACCTGCTGTCGGTGCCGGCACAGCCCAACAACGGCACCCTGAAGCAGGCTCGGTGCCTGTTGTCTGCTGAGACGTGCTGGGACGTCCCTGCGATGGTCGGCCTGGTGGTGGGCGTCCTGTTGGTACTCAGTGCAGTCACTGGTAAGTCTAAATAACGGCGACAGCATACAAATGGGGGCCATGTTTACACATGGTATACACCATGGTTAGCATGTAGATTGAGAATAAGATGGAGAGCCTCCTGGGGAGTCCACAAAAGAGAGAAGTGTGAGAGGAGGAGCCAAACACATCAGTGATCCAGTCCAGTGTGTTAAAGGCTGATCTAAGAACAAGGAACACTGAAAAAAAACATGTTATTATTGATGTTGACCAGAGCTTACTTAGTAATGTGTTGAGTGCAAAAGCAAGATTGAAAATTTTGAAAGATTTGATCATTGTTCTTAAAGGAAACTCAACTGTGGAAACTAGTTTTTCTAAAATCTTGGTTATTAATTGCAATATTTGGACCAAATGCCACTGATTTCTGCCAAATGATCAACATGTCAGCATGAAAACGCTGTATGTCTTTGTCTATGACTTTCAAACAAACGGACAGGGCCTCTCTCTCTTCAGTTCTGTTAAGGTTGCTGAGCTCTCGCCGTTCGTCAGGTCCTCGGCCTTTCCAGAGGCTGCAGGTTGACTACGATGATGACGACGACCCCCTTTTGGAGTAAACCAATCAAGGCCAGTTCACCTGTTCATGCTCCAATAGGTACTTGACACGTTGCACTTTAGTCACTTAGGCCTCTGCCTTAGCTTTCACTCTCGCATGTGTGTGCAGTAAGAAGACCTGCTGTCAGGCCTACTGATACCTGCTGTGGAGTTGTACACTGGTGTTAAAACAGCTTTATAAAACAGATAGCCTATTGGTTGTTAGCAGGGGTATAGTAACTGTATGTTACAACAGTAATGTCAAATTTTTTTACATAATTCTGTATCACTCCTCATGTAAGAAGCTCCCACTTGCTTCTCTCATATCCTGCCAGCACAATAACACACCTACAGCTACAAGTAAATCTCACAGTTTTGTTACAAAATGCTCCAAAATGGAAATGTTTCAGATCAACTTTATACTTTGTTGTGGTTGTACTATGGAGGAGTGGATTGAGCAGAGTTTAGCTCTGAGAGAAATTAATTTTTCTAGTTGCCTTTGGGCTGTTTTGGTCTCAGTAACACACACAGCACTGAGGCACAGCGGCACTAAATGCACGCCATTGCACCTTAAATGATCACATATGACAAATAAACTTGATTGCCGACTGACAACACAAGTTAAGGTGTTTGGTGAACTCCGGTGGAAACTGGTAGGCTAGGTTAAGCCATCAGGGCAGCAGCAGGCTAAGTTCAGTCTGTAGGTCAGTATGTTGCATAACTACCGCCTTCCTCAATGTGCAGGCTGCCAGGAGGACCTATTTGTTTTATAAGAACATATGAACATTTTAATAAAAGGGTCTCAGTTTTAAGTAAGAAAAAGTGAATATCGAGTTTTATAGTTTAAGTAAGAAAAAGTGAATATCATAGTCGTTACTGATGCGCCTCAACGTTACTGTGGGAAAAATCCCGTTCAACTTGAAAATGTGACAAGAAGCCAGTGGTGTTTTATTGTGGAATGTAACTTGTTTTAAAGAATTATGACATATTTCTTTGGTAGCAGGATGATAAAAATGAGATAAATAATTTTGTTGTGAGTTTAAAAAATACTTTTGAGTTACTGATTTTCGAGATTTATTTTTCATTTTTCTGCCATAACGGTCTGCATGGAAAACTATTTCGGTGATGTGTATGTTTAATCTTCTTTTCTAATTGTAATCTTAGTTTTGGTCAACAGAGGGAGCCACTAGCTCATTTAAGATTCATGTTGAATCTCACTGAAAGGTGAAAGGTGATGGATTCTTAAAATGTTACACTGATTTTCTACATTGCTGCTTAAAATATCCTTTTATCCATATTTGCCTGCTTCAAACATTAAATCTGAACTATAGTTGATATATTTTTTACTTTTAAAAGGTAGAATGATGGTAGTAATAACTAAAAGGCTGTAATTGGTAGTATTCATGTTTTTAAGGGGAGGGTTCTATGCAAAATGTCCAATGAGTGAAGATTTTGCAGGTATCTGCTTTGTATGTTAAGTATCTGTGTGAATTATACCAAAGACTCGTTGCTCCAAAGAGATATTAACTAACAGTTAATAATAGCATCAGGTAGGGCAGAAAAACACTGGATCACCTGTTTAAAATGGAACAAGATTAAATTGAGGTCATGAGTTGAAACTTGATTATATCAGTTTCTCTTATTTGTTTGATGCTCGTTGATGCATTTTATCTATTTAAAAAACAGCCCATGAAAAGCTAAAAGCCAACTTCACATGTATACTAACAAGTTTTGTGTTTGTATTGAAGGCCTGATTTGACTTTTTCCTTCATGCCATAGAGTCTCGTTGTTCAGCACCTTAAGAAAAGAGTTAAAAATTAAAAACACATCAAATAATGACACTTTAAGACACTTTACTTCATTATAATCAACATGGGTGCTGTAGTTATTTTGACTCCATCCACCATCCTGCTGCTGTAATCACTCAGAGCATCAAATGAGTATTAATTGGCAGCATAAATAAGTCCCCCCTCAAACGCACTATTTTCTCCTATTAGAGTAACATTTGCTACTAACTACAGTGCCCAGCTGTTTAAATAAAACTATTTAGTGATTTCTAAAAATGTAACTATGTGTGTCTGATCAGTTTTTAAGATTAAAATGTGCCATGACATTTGGAGCTGAATGCAGGGTAAGGATGTCTTCAGGTGTTGAGAAACAGATTAACTCATTGATTTTAGTCTCCTCAAGGGAATTTTTGTCAAAAGCAGATACATAGATTATTGTCAGCCTCGTCCTTTGATGCAGCACTGAAATACTTGCATGTTTCTCCAACCATGTATCGAGATTACACTGTCTGTGCATCTGTATCTGTGTGTGTGTGTGTGTGTGTGTGTGTGTGTGTGTGTGTGTGTATGTGTGTAAGCATGCCTCCTGCTGCTGTACAAGCGAAAATGAACATTTCCATATTCATAATTCTTTCATGTTCTGTTCTGTCTTCTGTACATATTTTTAAAACACCCATATGTGAAATACTTGACATAACTTGATACAATCACCATTGACAAATGAAACTGTGGTCAACATGACCAACCCACTCCAGTAGTTTTTACTTTTCAAAACTCAGTCCAGATACCTCATTAACGTGGTTGCTTTGAGTCACATTGAGTGTATTGCTGTTTTGAAAAGCTGTTTGTCCCCATCTGTCCTGCATATTATACTGTAAAACATTATTTTCTGTGCCATAAATCAATCACAGCAAAGTTCAGGCCAGTGGTGTCGTGTGAAATGCAATACAGAATCTACCAGTCTGATGGTTTCATCTTTATGGTTATCATTTATATGTGTGTTTGTAGTGTTTAAATGCTTCATGCAAGCTGCATCTTTGCACTCTATTTGCGTTTGTTCCTTAAAGTCACTGTTGTTTCAGTGTCTAGTCTTGAGAAGTGTAAAAAGTCTTTAGTGCTACGCAATCCTGTGTGGCCTGTCGAGAGAGATTCCTATGGTTTAATGTCATTTTCAAACTCAATAAAACTGACTTTAAATCTGATGTTTCGTGTTGTGATTCAAAACCATGTAAAAGCATCTTATATCATGTGTCATAAAATGGAAAAGAGGAGCGACTCACATTTGGAAAAATTAATTTATATTCCTTTATATTTTTTTTTTCTCCATCGCAGTCACAACATTACAATGTAATAAAATGGTAAATATATAAAATCAAACTCAATACTGACACATATACATCTCTGTATTGTGTTCAAAACCAAATGAACTGTACATGTTTTCATTTATATCTGTTTTACATCATTTAAAATCTGTCATAATTTCTATGTAGTCATCTGTATTATTGTAAATCTTTGTCTCTTCACAGATAAATAGACTTTATTTTTCAGGAGGTATTGTAACAAAAATAACACATTTCCTAACGCTGGCCACCTGGAGCCATTAAAAATATCATTTAACTCTTCCCCAGAATGCTTTTACACTGTCGTAGACACAGAATACACAGACAAACAAGAGATACACAACGTGTCGTCTCGTTTCTCTTCCGTTTCGTTTGTGGTTGGTCAGAAACATTCGCTGTGAATATGGGAAATCCCCTAAAGACCAGGAGATTGTTGAAGGGTGTTTTTATGAGCCGACGCAGGAGCGCTTTGAACACGGTTGATGACGGCAGCCATCGTTTCTACAGTGAAGTTGGAGGGTTTAAGCCAGACAGCCTCTGCTTTGATTAGAGTGAAAATAATTGCAGTAACACTGGTTTTGTTTCTCGTTTTCTCCCATTTGAAATATCTGCTTACTGATGGTACATAACGCTATTTTACAATATGTCCATCTCATCAAACTACTGAATCACTTTCAGAGTCGGTAAATCTTAAATAGGGAACCTAAACTGCTGTTATTGTTTTTTAAAGGGTTCGTTCCAAAAAAATGACATTAAATTCTGCCTCCAACTCAAAACAGTAAAGAACAAAATGTCAGCTAACATAAAAATATGAAAATATTAATAATTCACGAAGCTACAGCCAGGAGACAATTAGCTTAGCATGACTGAAAACAGGAAGAAACAACTTTCGTCTAACTTTTGTCTTTAGTTAAAGGGAAAACAACCACTTTAAGTATTTCTATTGTTTTGAAATGTTTCTTTACATTGTTGAATTTTAGAGATTACCAAATACTGGACATATTTTCACACTTAGCATTTGAAACTTGAATGAAATAGTGGAAATTAGCCTAAAAATGTGCACCGTAGTAAATAGGTGATATAAGTCAACTTTTTAACACTGGATAAAGCTACCTACAGTAGCTTACTTCTTTCAGCCTGCTTTTCATTCTTTCTGCTAAGCTAACCGACTGCTGGCTCAAACTTCATATTTTGAATTAAGATGTATAATTTATGAAAATCCTTGAGCACTTAACTCATTGACAACATTAACAAAAAGTATCAGGGGTTTAGTTTCAGCATTTTTGTACTTGTAAAGGAAATAAAATCATTTCTCATCATTGCTTGTGGTGATAGTCGTCCTTTGCATGACAATTTAATACTATTTTTTGTGTTAATCAGCAATATGAGAGACAATATTAGGCTACTTATTTGTTTCAAACCACCTTTTTTCTAGAGAAACAGAACCAAAGTGAGGTTGTGGCTGTCTGGCAAATCACCTCCAGAAACTTCATCTCGCCTACCGATCTAATATCAGTGTGCTTATACTCAAGACAACACAATGGCACAGACTCCTACAAAAACACAGTTCCCAGTTAAGCTGTATTATTCATCTTCTCTCGTCTTACATTCTGGGTATTTATAAAGAACATTTACTATCAGTACATTTCAAAGAGCCATCTAAGCAAACTCATCGAACATAGATCCAACTGAGGAGGATTACCAGAAAAAGGTATTTACAATCAAAATGCCAACCACGAGAAAATGAAAGGTACTTTAGCACATCGAAATCTCTAGAGCTACTATTTTTTTTTTCCAAGCTGAAGAACACAGTAAAAAAGCATGACCCCGACAAAATAAAAGCTCATGGTACATCTTATTGTTACATCCACATTAAGGTTTAGATTGACCCTGCCCTGTGCTTATAGTGTCCACACCTGAGTCAAACCACTGAAATCCTCCCCACTTGTTTTCCATGATTGAATTTGAGTATTTGTGCCAAAACAACCAAACCCTTACAGCTCTAAAAGGCGAGGATTTCAACTGTAGTTGGACTCAGATCTGGTAGAAACTGGTCTGAGATCAGAAACAGCTTAGCATCTGGCCTCGATTTCTACAAAACCATGATGAGGAATGATAATTTCACAGCTCTGGACCAAGCAAGTAAAACTTTGGCTAAAAAAATGCATATGAAGCATTTCTGACACATACTGTTGTTTGCACTCACACACACACACACACACACACACACATCATGCATCCTCTCATACATGCAGCCTAAAAACAGGCCTCATATGCTTTGCAGACCCTGATAGTGTAACATTTATGTGTTTATCCAGAAACAAAACAAAACAACAAAATAATTAAACTTCCTCTGTTGGGAGGTTGCATCTTCCTGATTATCCTCCCAACTTAAAGGTACATAACACTGTTTTTTCTTCCTCCTGACCAATTGTAACCCATTAACATAAATAAATAGAGAAAATTGTAAATAAACTCCAGAAAAATTATATTCACTTTTACCAAATTAATTACAAATAAATACAAAAAAAGTAAACAAATGACATGTTTGCATTGTTGCACATTAAATCCTCCATTACCTTTTCTTTGCAAACAAACAAAAAAACAACCAAAAAAACAAAAAAGGCTGAAAATGAAATCAAACAACAACAAAGCAATACATGAGAATAGCATTGTGGTATTTTTTTTGTAAAGGTTATCCAAGCCCAGAACCTCTCTGTGTGTGACCTTGCATAGCTGTGGATGTGTAGCCATACAATAACACTGACCGGATGTTACTCTCCTACAGAGCGGGCCTGGCTAAGGCTCTGGGGTTTTTTTTGTATGTGAAGAAAGAAACTTTTCATTGTGTGGCGTTCAGACTCAACTGTAGACTGTGGACCATGAATTCTTGATGATATGAAGGATAATCTGAATGAAAAAAGGTAAAATAGAGATGATACCTGCAGTCTGATTGGACGGCTGCAGCCGAGTCTGAATGCCACACATGAACACCTCCATAGAAAGAAGGAACTGTATTTTTTTTTTGGTTGTGTCAGACCTGATTTGGCTGTGTTAAACCTGATTGGTGACTGGCTGGAGCTCTGGGTGCAAAAGGGGGGGTCATGGTTTGGATCAAAAAGGTCAGAGGTCAGCGCCGGGGAGAAGCTAGTGGGCCAGCTGCTCTGGAACTCATAAATCTCCCTTTAACAACCCAGAAGCACATATGAAGCTGTGACTCTTCAAACCTTATGCCTTTTGTAGTAACCACTTATTTTTCCCAGGAGCACGTGTGCCCTCGAATCTAGAACATTCATGCAGGAAAATTCACGAGAACGATCTGTGAAACTAAACAGAAAATGTCTGACTGTGTTCTCTAAATGTCACGTATTCGGTTTTTAAGGACAACATGCTAACACAGTATGCTGTTTTTTCCTTTTGATTTCTGTGCTCTGACGCACTGAACCCATGCTAATTGTACAGTGCGTGTCCACAACAGAGTGTACCAAAAAATTAGCACCACCCTCCATGTAAGTTTGTCTTTTTGCACATAACTGTGACTTTGAATGTCTGAAAAATAATTCAATCTCCACGTCTGTCATGTGGATAAGGCATTGTAGCTTTTTTTATGTGTCACAGAGACAGAAGGTGTTGCTGTTTTTATGTACACTCTCTACATGAGGAAACCCAGATAGATTGATTTACACTGTTCAATCACTTTGAATGGGTAACATTCAATACTCTAAATGTTTTTGGCTAAATTCTCCATATCACTGTAACCACAACTATACAAAAAACCATCCGACTTTACTCAATAGCACCATATGAATATTGTTCCCAAATTATAAAGGGGTAAGGGATTATTGGACATTAGTGTGTGTGAGTGTGTGTGTGTATGTCTGTGTTCAAGCGGTGAGGTAGAGATGCATCCCATTGTTGTTACACTAGTTTTCTGTGTGTCTGCATGTGTGCACTGACCTGCATATCTCCCTGCAGTGGAGGAAAACCCTGTGTGTGTGTGTGAGAGAGAGAGAGAGTGTGTAAATATATGTATGTGTGTGTGTTGTGAGCGTGTACACTAAGCACATCTCCTTGCGTTGGAGACTTGCATAGCTTCTGCAGGACAGGAAGAGCAGTTGTCCGTTTGGACGGAGCCTTTGGCACAGCCTTGGCCGATAACTGAAGGCAGTACTCAAGTTGCACCATAGAATTCAAAAAGACAATCTGCCCTTATTGCACCATAAGTACATGTGTTTTTCATGTTTGCACCATATGAAGTGGGATTAGCAGCCAATTGACTCTGTAGCTTGAGCATGTTGCACCATATGAACACCGATGCTGCTGCTGCTGCTTCTGCTGTGCATTTGCACCTACTGAATCTAATTGCCAGTTTGCAGCAAATTAACTCATTTGACTTCTTTTTTTTTGATCGGCTAGCACCACAGAAAAGTAATGTAAGCTCACTCTCTGTTCACATTGTTCTTGCTTAAAGGGATATGTCAGCATTTTTTTAAGTTAATCTCCTATTGATGTGACTGAAAACTATTATTTTCGTGTTGAGTAAATCTGTTATTATCTAACTGATTCCATGAGTAGTGAATCTTTATATTTGAGGAGCAGAAAAAAGGGCATTTTTGCTTGATTTCTAACCCAATAATCATTCCAAATTTAGTCAATGAACTTTCTTTCAGTTTTTACTGATATCAATTATGTTTTAGTCTTAAAATATGATTATATTTGGTAGCCAATAAAAGCAAAAAATGCATCTTCAAGCTTCCTTCCAACCCTTGTTTCAATGGTCTTCACCAAAAGGCAATTTGACACATCAGGACAGCAAAATTAGGAGGCTAATATTCCTTCCAAAAATGTTGAAATACCCCTTTAACACCCTTACGCGCTCTTAATACAATATGTTTCTTTTCACCTGCTTGATCCTCTTGGCCAGCAGCAATAATAAGAAGCATGTGTGTGTTTGTGTTCATCTGTTTTTTAAATGCACCATTTGAAATGGCCCATGGCTGGGGTTCACCTGCTCTACCACTCACATGGGACTGGAGAGAAGGTGGAGCGTTGGATGGCCAAAACACTTTCACCACCTTCCAAACCCTTGTTTTCACTCGCCACCACGTGGTGTTAAGGCGGCCCCCCTGACGGTGTGTGATTTCAGGAGCAACGTTCTTATCGACGGGCCGATGACTGATATCTCGGCTCATTTGTTGTCGCCTGCCAATATAGCAGCTTGGATTACAGGGATAAACAAACAGAAAAAAATAAATAATGAGCCATACATCACAGCTCAGCTGTGGGTGGCTTTGGAGGAGTTGATATTGGATATTTTTCAGGAGAAGACAAGTCATCGAGAGGGTTGTGGCGATTGAAGTCCAAAATTGTTTTATATGAGCTTCAATAGCAGCACCCTGTTAGCGTGGGACCAACATGATTAAGACATCACACACTAGTAGGTGCTGATAGACATAGTTCAAAAATAATTAGTCTTGCATTTGCTCTTTATGTTGAATTTAGAGGCAATTTTTCATTTTTCTAGGCGTCTGGCAAAGTAAACGGACGCAACAAAGCGTAGACGAAACAGTGGACGAAATAGAAAATCTAATCCCCGCGACCCTTTGAAGCATAACAGGAAATGATGGAGTACAACTAGATGGCAAACACACTCTCAAAACAGTGTAGTAGGCATATTTTCTTTGACGTTTTCCATAAATTCTGCTTTAACTGTACTGTAGTATTGATGAACATCCAAAGATCCTAACACTTCTCTATAAAAATGAAATCTGTTGTGAGCTGTAACCTCTAGCTAACTTTTGAGACTATTTTTTGTTTAATGGCTTGTTTTTTTAAACCTCGGGTCTTAAAAACACATGGGAGATTGTCACTTTGACTAGTGTACATGTTATGCAGTAAAAACTTTAAAGTTAAAATCAGCTGTCCTCAGTAGATCTTTAGCTGTAGCTTTATGCTAGCACTTTAGCATACCGTGTGTTGAGTGAAAATAGTAATTACAGTCAGTTCTGGTGATTGTAGCCAGTTGTTTGCTGGGAAACCAATAATTCTTACACTACACATATATCAGTGTTTTTTGTGTTTGCCAATAATTAGTTTTACATGACTAGACAGTTTCAGGTCTTATTTTACTTTTCATTTTCTCATTTTCAGAGCTAATGTTGCTACCTCTCCCCCTTCACAGTGTATGCTAAAGTGTTAGCTATCTGAAAGGAATTAATGGACTATTTGAGAAATATTTTTAATTAAGTGACTCTTATTTCTTTGTGAAGTTAATCTATAACCAGGATATGATTAGGCTTGATCAGCATAAATACTGGAAATGTTAATTAAAGAGCTTTTTCGGTGCTGCTAGGAAGATTAATTTTAACTTTTTGAGAGCATAGCCAGGCTAGCTTTTTTTTAACCATCTTTTTGTTTTTGTGCTAAGTTAGGCTGGCAAGAGGAAAAATGATTGTATTTTCCAAAATTTCAAACTATTAACAGCCTGTAGCATGAACTTTGAGTGATATTTCGATTTTGGTAGAGTGTGCATTAAATGCTAATACCCTCTCCATCTCTGTCTCCATCTTTCCCATCATGCTTTGCCACTCTTCTCATGAACCTTGTCAACTAATCTCAACAACCGATGTGCCCAACTGCTCTATTTCCAGTTGACAACAACGTAACGGTACATAAGAAACATCCCGTCTGTACATATAAAATATATACACTACCTTTTGACTAAACTAACGACAACATTTTCACAAATTCCTTTTATTAAAGTCACATTCGTTCTTTCTTTGTGTCACGTCTTTTTATTCTGTTGAATCCCGTGAAAAGTGTGAGCGACGCAACGTAAACGGCATGCAGTTGTCAAAGACTCCAGTGTGAAAATTTGGCGCTTATTTTACTATTTTTGCTTGTTTTCTTTACGGCGAAGCGCGTGAGTGTGAAGTTAAATCAATAACGTGAAGAGTGATCAGAGGAGTTTGAAATAAAGACACGGAAGGATAAAGTGAGAAAGAGATGGACTCGTGCTGAAGCAGCTTGTTGAGTCATGGCCATGGGACTCGCAGGTCATAGGTGCCCGCAAGAAATGTGTGTGTGCACGTGTGTGTGTCTGTGTGCATGTGCTTGTAAGTGTGTGTGCTCATTAAAGTATGAAAGATTGCTTTTGTGTCTGTGTGCTTACACCAGGTGCCACATTGTGAGTGTGTGTGTGTGTGTACGACTGTGCTCCTAAATCCTCTTTAAATCTGAACATCCATCTATACTCACATGTCGTTTTATGGTGGGCGTGTGCTTATGTGTGTTGACATGTGTGTGTGTCAAAGTGAGGACTCATACTGCAACAGTTCATACAGCAGGGGTCCGTCACGGTAGCGAATGCCCACAGCGGCTGGCGTTATGTACTGCAGGATGTTTATAGTCCTCCGCAGGCGCCTGTCTACGTAGTGGGCGTCCCACGCTGGGTAACGCTTCCTGGGCATGTCGATCTTTATGAGGGGGCCCTCCGGCTTGGCGGTGGGGGGAGCCGACCTCACCTGGAACACGGGAAGACACGTCTCTGCCACATCCTCTTCCGTCTGTGACTTGGTCATGTGGGCAGGGGTGGGTGGGGCAGTGGGCGGGGCTGACGGCGGCAGGGGAAGACCCCACAGAAGCTGGGCGCAGCAGGACGAGGCGGGGCTTGGCTGGAGGTGGGTGGTGGCTGGATGCAGGAAGCCGTAGTACAGCAGCATGACAAAGACGCCACCGGCGAACGTCAGGTAGACGCCGCAGAGTGCTGGGACAGCGTAGGAGTCGGTCAACACTGGGTCCCTGTAGGCGTACCTGCAAGATTGAGGCAACATGAAGAGTTAAACTCATGTGAGTGTGCGTTTGTGTGTATAAACAGTATAACTCTTAAATAAAATAAAAACATAAAGTTCTTCTTGGTTTCAAGTGTAATGAAACACTGTCCATCAGCAAATGTTACGCACACTGAAATAAACAAGATATTTGTTGGGGTTTGTTTTTCTTTAGTGTTTCTTATCCACATTTGGTGCTCTAGTGGTTATTTTGAGCCACAGGATGGTGAATGTAGGAATGAGTCAAAATAAACTCCAGCCTGTGTGTTCAACAGTGTGGCTCACGGATGTGTTTTCAATCGTTTTTGGACAACAATGAAGCTCTGTGGCGCAGAGGAATAAGACATATCAGCCTTTGGATAAACAAACAAACAGTACTTGTAAGTAGGACTGAAGGGCAGAGTTTTGTTTTTTTCTTTGAAATAGTGGAGATGTTACATGGGAGGTTAAAGGGCTCCCTTTATAATGATGGAGGAGAAGTAAATGATTTAATACAATAAAGCCAGTTCCTGGATTAGATGTTTTAATTTGATTTTTAACCACCTAAAATCACATTGAGAAGTTTTACTTGCAATGCTGCCAATGTCTTTGCTATATGAGTCATCCACAACCAGTTTACATACATTTTAACAACACATTGACTAGGCTCCTTTGAAAAAAGAGCTTTTCCCTCTCATTCCCAGTGTCTTTGGGATTATCTGACAGTTAAAACAGGAAAGCTGGCTCTCTCGCCAGTTTCAAATCCATACATAAAAACCTCACCTGAACAAAGGTGTGTAACTGCATGATGTAGAACTCCTGTAAACAAGAAATCTCCTTCTAAGAGGTGAAGATTTATTGATATTGCACTGGCTGCTTCCTCTAAGTTTCCAGATGCAAGTAGCTGTAAATGGCAATAAAACTTGTAGCTACACAGTCTAGCTCACCACAAGCCAGTGAGGATGGAGTTCTCGGCCAGCACCACGGTGTAGTACGCCACCATTCTGTAGCGCGTCCGGCCCTCCTTCACGTTGAACCAGCAGAAGATGTAGACGATGCCAACCACCATGTTGAAGAGCACCTCCTCCCACTTGGACATGCAGAAGTCGGTGCCTCCGTGCACCACCCAGAAGGCCATGGCGCACCAGTGGACCACTACAAAGATGCCGAAGTAGATGTGGAAGAGGGAGGCGAAGAGGGCGAGCGAGAGGACACGGGAGGAGATGGTGAAGAGGCGCCAGAAGAGGTGCAGCAGCGCCCCGCGGTAGCTCATGCTGCGCTGGTCGTCACGAGAATCTCGCAACAGTTTGTGGTAGGAGGCCAAAACCCAGGCTAAAGACAGGAGGGAGCCCAGGGAGGAGATGCCTACAAAGAGACAGAGGAGGGTTACAAAAGGAGAACAAAACCAATCAATAACAACAAAGCAGAATCAAAGTTTCCAGGTTCGTGAGATAAAAAGTACATCAGCACGAAATTATTATGAGTCACTGGGGGTGTTTTGTGTAATAATATGAGCACATCCTTAAATAAGAAGTAGCGTGTGACACGACAGAAACATTTGGTAATGACGCTTAATGGTATGAGTCTAAAATATAAAGTTATTTTTAATGTCCCAGCTGCTGCGTGCATCCACCCCCCTGTGCTAGTCACATATTTGCATTAAGCTTGAAGATGTCCCAAAACTCGGAGTGATAGGAATGAATAACACCAGTGGGTGGCCGCCTAGATGATGCATTTTCTGGATGAATAAGAAAGAGGAGGTTGATGGACTTCGGCTATCACATCCCCCGAACGCTTATGATTGTGTTTTCTTTCTGGGACTACCTGGACAGAAAACAGTGTGAAAATCAAAAAGCAGCACCATCTGCAGCCACACATTAGCGAGCATGAGCTGTACAAATTGCTAATTATTGTCTGTGCAGCTGTTGAGTTGTATGTGCTTTTTGAGCTACTTGAAAACACAATGTTAAGCCTTTTTAACCAGCAGGAAGTTGGTTGTGCTCATGTAAAACTGTTTTTTTTTTTTTGGCTTTTCAGACACGCTGTCTGAAGATATGAAGTCAGTCCATCTGGTGTAGCGCTGCTCCACCTACACTGCAGCGTCTCGGCTCGGTTCTCCTGGATCATGATGCAGAGCTGCAGGACGAGCTGAGGCGCAGACTCCAGGAAAGTCTCCAGCAGCCGCAGCATGTTGACGTCTGCGTACTCGAACATCATGGCCCAGTACCAGCGCCGCTGGTGCTCCTTCTGCCGGCGCGACATGATGCCCAGGTACAGGGTCCTGATGTACCTGCAGGGGGGAGGAGATAAGAGTGTTAATCAGCTATAATACAAAGAATATTTTCAGCCTCATTGCTTTAATCCTTCATGCCTCTTTTAAATCTCTTCTTTTTCACAAACACTTGCTTGAAAGTGTTATTTGAGGAGTTCCCTGATTCGACTGTAATAGTTAATTCATGACAAGCTGAGCAGTTAATTGGCTTTTATCTGAATAATTGATTCATTGTTTCAGTCGTTTACTCAAATTCTCACTTTTCTTCATCATATCTGCTGCATGGCAACCTAAATATCTTTCGGCTTGGTACATTGTATCAGGAAGAGGAGGGTGAACAAAAGCTGCTTTTGGGCTGCATTATGGGAAATATGTCCATGGATCAAAGGCTTAGACTTCTTTAATGAGTCACTCTCAAGTTCTCAAACATTGTAGAAATGCAAAAATAAATCACTGGAGTTACCCTTTAATGATAATCATATTCGACAACTGTGGCCAAATCTTTCACTATTAGAACGTCTGTGTTTGATTTTGGTGTTTGTTTTTTCACTAAGAAACTGTGTGAATGCAGCACTGTGAGTAACACAGTACAAAGTTAGATCTTCTCTCAGGCACAAAACCTGAAACTAATTAGCCAAAGTGAGAATTTTGCAGTTGGTAGTAGCTGCAAATTAATTTAATTGCTCACTTTCTTCTCCTGTTTCTGCTGAAATTGATAAATAGAACAAATGTAATTCATCCAAAAGCTTTGATCTTTTTGCTCACTGAACTTGTACTATCAATACTTCTAAATTTCACTGTGGTCTGATCGTTGATGATCCTCTGTTTGAACTAGATTTTGATTCATATAAACTGAGTGGGCTGATAGATGTAGGAAACTCTAGTGCATGTGGGTGGGATGTAAGCATTGATTCAAATTAAAACTGCCTCGGGAACTCGCAGTGTGGGTGTGTTTATATGCATGTGTCGACGCAGGTACTATGTGTGTAAACTCGCTGAACTATGACGACATCTTCCTGCTTCCTTGTGTGCAGTAATACTGTAAATGCATGGGTGTCATTGCATGCGTGTGTGCATGTGCTCTTATATTATGCATGTCTTTGTGCGAATATCTACGAAGCCATCTGGTTTGAAACACACAGGCTTAATTCAAAAAAACATAAATAATACAGCATCCATAGGAAAATGCCTACATATGCACGCACACCGCTAAATATATACAGCTAGAAAGGCTCACATTAAGACTGGGAATGAGCAGACACTTAGGCTGCCAATCATGGGAGCACTTCTTTCTAATTAATGATCTGGTGACATGGTGGAGAAGGAAGCCTGAAGACTCCAAAGTGTCTCATACTTTGAATTTGACGCTTCACTAAGCATGTTTTGATAAAAACAGGAAGATTCGCACACCTTTTATTCTGAAAATAGCATTTTCACCGCATTGTTATTGTTTGTTTATTCCTCCTGTACTGATTATAGACGCGCCCACACCAAAGCGTGACAGTTATCCATCCTGACTTCCTGTGCTTTTATCGACACTCCAGGGACAATCCTACATATCCGAACGCATCCTCATCATTCCATTCTTCATTAATGCCTCCACACAAACCATTTAAAGTTGGACTGACGGAATTTTTAGCTTTAAAATGAGATAAAAACACCAAAATGCTGTTTGTCCTTGACTCAAGAACAATCAAGGATAAATAACTAGCATCATCTATTTGGCTTTTTCTGAATTTATAAACAGGAAGTGTCTGTTTTAAACGTTCAAGTTGAGAATTGAAGCTTTACTGCGCAGCATGGTGGGCAACCATGACGAGCACTTAACGCCAAGACATGGCGGGATGTGCTTTTAAACCATATGTACAGCATACAGTATAGCTTCCCCTTCACTCCAACCCCCACCACTCTCACTCCCAGCCCTCCTTTTCCCCCTCTCTCCTCTTGCTCTCTCTTTCTACTCCCCTCCCCCCTGTTACTCACATTGAGCAACCTTTTCCTCCCTCCTCCATCTCCTTCCACACCCCTCCTTCGCTCTCTCCATCTCTAAGCGATCTGTCTCAATCAGGCCATACCATTTCCCGACTTCAAACAACCCCACACCCTCTCCTTCTTCTGTTTCTTCCTCCTTCTTCTGCCCCTTCAGGTGGGAGAGTCCATTCTGCTGGATGAAGTGGGGGGTGATCACTGGGTGGGGTGAATGAAGACAGAGGAGAGATGTGTGTGTGTGTGTGGATGAGTGTGTGGATGTGTGGGGGTTGATTTTAACCCTACAACCACAGAGAGGCTGAGGCGGAGGAACTGTGTGACACAACGGGATGTAAACACACACACACTCACACACACACACACAAACACACATCGACATACTCTCCCTGCTGCCTGCCCAGAGGCAAGTGGACACCATTAAGGAGTCTTCTTAGAGAGAGAGGGAGGTGGGGACGGAGTGAGAGTAAGCACTATCTTTGTATAGAGGGCTGTAGAGAGGCAAGCACACGCCTGCTACTACTACTACTCCTGCTGTCAAAGCTACACATGTACGCACAAGCAAACACACACACAGAAGTATACAAAAGAAGAAGCGAGGAGAAGAAGGAACACACAGCTGCAATAGAAAGATGTTTGTATATGTGTGTGTGTATAAGAGCAAAAGTGTACAAGTGTGTCTGGGTTTTTTTTCCCGCCAGTGCTTTTAGCACTACAATTAGCACCTACCCTTGTCCAACTGTGTATAAGTGTGCGTGTGTGTGAGTGTGTGTGTGTGTGTGTGAGTGTGTGTGAGGGCTAGAGAGAGATGGAGAGGGAGGTGTGTTGCCAGAAGCGCAGATGCCTTTCCTCTTTGTACTCTCCATGCATGCTGACACTCATGGGAAGAGTCATGACACCGTTTTTCCACTGGTCACAAACACTGACACTCATGAGCACACGCACATGCACACACACACACACACGCACTTTCACACACACTTTCACTTTCACACACACTTTCACTTTCACACACACACACTTACTCCTGACTTCCCTGTTGTAAAACTAAAGAACCCCAACTAAGCTGCTGTCCATGGTGCTGAAAGTGTGTTCAGCACCATGGTCGGACCATAAAACCCCTGAAAAGATGAACATTTTCGAAGAAGTTACATTACATCATAAAGTAACTCTGTGAAAGTGAGATCACTGTCTGTCTGACTGTCTGTCTGACTGTCTCTCTTCATTTCTGTCAGTCAGTCCCTGTCCTTTTCCCTGTCCTCCACTTGCACTTCCTGTCCTGCCTGTCAGTGTGAAGCAAGCTTTGCTCTCCTCTGGTAACATCGAGTCGACATCCTGCTCCATCCATTAGTTACATTAAGTGTGTGAGTAAGAAAAAAAGAGTGTGTGTGTGTGTGAGAGAGAGAAGTAAAGGGAGGGAGTGTGATGACAGGTTAGGATCAGGTGTGTGTTGTTGTTTGTGCACCCCCCTCCTTCTCATACCTCCACACTTGTCCCAGCTGGAGGATGTGTATGGTGGCCTGCCACAGCCAGATGGTGGCCAGCTGCAGGCGGTCTCTGCCGGGATACAGGCACCCCAGAGCCACCGCGCCCCGCTTGGTCAGCCCCTCCACCTCCCCGAGCCCCCCGCCGGTGTAGTCCTGAACGAACCAGCGGAAACTTAGAATCTGGACCAGCACCGAGGGCACCAGCACGAAGAAGAGAGTGAGGCCGAACCAGAGGTAGTCCTGCCTCTGATAGTAGTCCACCGCCAGGAACAGGTCCGTGCCAACGTCCCAGAAGAAGACGAGGAGGGCGAGGATGATCCAGAGGCAGTCCAGCCACAGCTGCTCCCGGGGCGGGCAGTGAGTCTCCCGGATGCCGACCCCTCCGGCAGGCTGGCCCCCGCCGAGCAGAGAGCCGAGGCAGGCTGAGCGGCAGCCCCAGTAGCAAGCAGAGGTGCGGCAGCACTGACAGATGTGGATCGCGGCGGAGTCCAGCGGCTCCTCGGTATCAACATCATACAGCTGGGCGAAACCCCCGCCGCCGCCGCACCCGACCCCGGCTTTGCCGCCGTCCGACTGCGCGGCCATGTTCCCCTTCCCACTCCTGCCCTCCTGCGAAACGCACGACAACCGCACCGTTTTGCTTTCTTGTGGGGCGCGGATAACACGTCACTTCCCCGATACCTGTCCCCTTCCCTCTCGCGCCGCGGCGACTGCTGTGTCTCTTTCCCGCCCGGGGCGCGAGGAGCCATCAGAGCCGGCGGCCGCGCGACGGCGGCTCCTCTTCCTCGTCCGGTCGAGACACCGCCACCGGGCGCTTGCGAGCAGCAGCGGAATCAGCTCCCGTTCTAGTCCAGCAGCCCTGCATCATCCGTCCTGCGCGCGCGGTCATCTAGGGCGACGGGAGGCTATGACGTAATGCATCTCCCGCTGTTCTTAAGACGTGTGAGTGAGTGTGAGTGTGTGTGTGGATGTGTTTGTGTGTGTGGGTGCGCACCGGACACCCGACAAATCTCTCGAACCACGACTCGCGCTAGTAAAAGCCTTCCTGTTCAGTCAACCGGAGGAGCCCCGTCTCCTGCCTCTCATCCCTCCCGCTCTCAGGCTGCAGGTACCCGGCGTCCGCTGCAGCCCGTGTCCGCTCCGCTCCTTTCCGCAGCTCCAGCCCTCTGCAGCTCCAGCTTCCTCACTCCTCACTTTCTCCCTCTCTCTCTCTCTCTTACTGTCACTCCGCCCTCTACCGGAAAACAACTTCAACCCCGAATTCACAGCTGCACGCGGGCGCGCGCACGTGCACGCGAGCCAGCGTACAGCGCTGTGCAGTAGCCCACGCTGTATGGAGCCACGGTAATTGTTTTCCAATGGAAAGAACTAGTTTCCTCCATGTAGAAGTCTGACGTTCATCTCTCTATTTCCACCCTGTCCTCCACCCATCCCGTCTTTCATTATTCCCCTCCACCCATTGCTCTCTGTGCACTTCCCATCTCTCCCTTCCTCCCTCTCACACTCACTATCCATCCCTCCATCATCCCCTCCAGTGGGCTGACTGCCCTGTGGCTCTGCCAGCCTAATCAGCCATAACATATGTGTGTGTGCTAGTGTGTGTGTGATCCCTGCTAGGCAAGCATTTAGGATTTAGGAATGTGAGAAACTGGGATGGACAGTGTGTGTGTGTGTGTGTGTGTGTGTGTGAGATAGAGAGAGAAGGGAAGTGGTAGAAACAAGGGAGATGGAAAGCTGAGAGGCATAAAGAAAGAGGGATGGATTTAGGAATTAGCGGAGGGATCAAAGAAGTGTGTGTGTGTGTGTGTGTCAGCGAAAGAGAAAAGATGATTCAGACTGAAGCTGCTCCAAAGGATAAAAAGATTGACAGAAAGAATGCCAGGGAGAGGATGACTGGGAGATTTAGGAATTGTTCGATGGAGGAAAAGGGTGTGTCAGAGAGAGAAGAGAGGAAAAGACAGTGAGGGATAAAAGCACGAAAAAAGAGATGATGCGAGAGGGAAAGAAAAGAGGGATAAATGGCGTTTAGGAAAAAAACAAAAGAGGAAGGGATTAATTGCTGAGTTTTACGGAGAAGGAAAACATGAGAGGGAATTTATATACGGAATTTGTCAGAATGAAAAAAGGTCATGGGGAGTAAAAATGAGGGAAAAGTGATGGATTTAATGAGTGAAAAGAGATGGAGCTGAGTGTAAAAATGACAGTAAAACATGAAAAAATCCATGTTTTTAACACACAGATATAAGCACATACAGCACATATAGACACATTTCCAAAAAATGGCTTCCTGTACATTACTAATGATTTCTCATATGAAAATGAAGCCAGTTTGCCATTAAATTGAGATAAAAGCACTTGCAGGCTACATCACGAACATGTGCCCACTCATCACAAATGTGCTTACACACACACACACACACACACACACACACACACACACTTCTAATGTATTTCTAATGTATGTCTCACAGACTCACGCAGAAATATGCAAGCATGCACTGCATCTCTTCATCACACACGCTCGACTCTCAGCGGCACGTTTCTGTGCAAACACACACACGCACACACACACACTCTCTCTCTCTCTCTCTCGCTCTCTGTCCACTGGAGATTAGCCTCTCTGTTGTCATGACAACCCTGGCTGTGCGGCTGAAGGACAGGGAAAGCGGGTTGAGGGTTGTATCGCTGTTTCTGTGTTTTAGTGTGTGTCTGCGTGCAAGAAAGAGACAGTAACAGTCGTACAGTCACAGTTCAGAGTGCAGGCTTTTTCTCCCCTCGTGAAATCAGGACTTTAAGGCTCAAATCTTTCCAAAATGCATGGAAATGTGACCTGAACACCTGCAGATGCATGCATCAACATCTTATTGTGTAGATGTTTCAAGTTTTGTCCACAATCAACTTCAGCTCAATTAATAAATCAAGTCTGCAGAAAATGCCAAGGTTGCACATTGAATCCAAACAATTTCCATGTTTAGTTGGCAAGTTTTAGGCTCAGAAAAGCTCTTTTGACATTCTTGGAAAAGGAGAAAAGTTTCTGAAATCATACACGTCATGTAGGAAAAAAAAGACATGCAGCGTAAAAAGCAGCAAAGAAACCAAATCATTCTGCATGACTCAAAGGATGCAGCTGCAGTCCCACCCTCCAGTATTCATCCAAATGAATAAGCAAAAAAATGCCGGAGGACTTGAGATCAAATGCTTCTTGTGTGCTGATGATTTGGCCGGGAAGTAGGCAGCGGCAGCAGCTCCTGGATCAGCAGTAAACCTCAAAAGACTGAGACAATGACGTTGTTCTGAGTTGATGGGAATCAGGAGGGAACGCAGGGAGAGTTTTAATCTCAATGTGAATGACTGCGAGAGACAAAGCGAGATAAGAACAACTCAAATAGGCTGAAATTTGTGCATCTGCAGCAAGAACAACTCTATAAAAAGCAGGCAAATTAAATAAGAACCAGACAATCAACTACACAGGTTTCAGTTTATCCAGTTTGACAAAGTAAAGAGAGGCAGTAACAATGAAAACACAAGGTTATTGGAGCTTTATTTGGCTCTAAATAGAGCTCACACAGTTGAAGATAATGTGAGCACAGTAGGGAGGACGACTGGGGAGGACACTGACGACCTCCAACATCTAAATAGAGTGTGACAGCAGTGGAAGGAGCTTTCTGTTCCAGCACTAATTTGAATGCATAGAGTTACTCCCTAACCATCCATATATATTTGGCATTGTATTTAATACTTCTCTTCAGAATCTTATACAAAATGTTGTGCATAATGTGTCTTAAACTGACATCTTCTCTAATCTCCAGTTTGCTTATATTATTACTCACGGTATATTTTAAGTATTAGTGTATTTATTTTGTTTGTTTCATTTGTTTATTCGATGCTACAACTCCATGATTGATAAGCAATCCTCTTAATTAACTCTTATACTTAACTTTTAAATCATGCTGTCATGTAAAGGCATAGTGATAAAAACACATGTAAAAAGCACAAATGTAGAATAAAACAGTAAAAAATTGGACACTTTTTTACTGAAATTTATTACCTAAATGCATTATTTAGATAAATAAACCTGGTTATATTCATTTCACTGCAGGCTGAAGGTCCCAAAATGTCAAAACAAGGCATACTACAAAAAAATGTAAATAAATACCCATTGAAGGAATGTAAAATACATTTTCTGCTGCAGAATATGTAAATGTATACCAAGACCATAGAGGAGCCAACAGACTGGAGCTATGAAAAAGTAATTATAGAGGCCTGTCATGTCATTTTATGTTCATTTTGTTCAGCTCAAAGAGGCACTTTCATACCCTTTTCAATGGAAATCGATGTGTCACCACTTTAATGCTTTGGCAGTGTAAGAAATCTCCTTTCATGCTGCTAGAGCTCATTAGAATTTAGAAACTGAAAGGAGACATACGTCTAATGTAAAATGCTGTATTTTTTTAATACAACACAGAGTTTTCTGAGCTCTTTGAGATGTGATCAGCAAAAAATGATGAATCAGTGATCTTTGATAAACCGACTGTTCCTGCAGCATCACTCGAGTTGGTTTAAAGTGGACTTGGTGACAATTTTAGACTGAAAATTACAGCAGAACTGTAAGAAACAGCAGTTTTTACAAAGAAAGTCTAACACTCTTCTTCCTTCTGCAGCCTGAAAGAACAGATTTCTGTTTCATGGGTTTATGACTGATTATGAGAGGAACCACTTAAGAGTTGATGACTTTCTTCGCTCCTCTGGGGGAGAGTGGGAGGGCTGGATTTGTTGAAATTTAAGAACAAAGCTGCTGAGCTCGAAGCAGGATGGGAAGGAAGCCTTTTCCTCAAAATCGAAGGAGCTTTGAAGGTTTGCTGCCAAGGTCAGTGTGCAGTGTAGCGCTGCAGCAGGCTTGACTTGACTCGAGAGTATTGGCAACACATGCATCACCTCAGATCCAGCAGAATTTATTATTTATGAAGAGCTTCTATGAATACACGCTAAAAAACATGCTAGAGAGAGTCAAAAGGAACAAAAATGGAATAAACAGAAACATACCCGCTAAATTTGGAATGAAGAGAACTTGAGAGACTTGATGCTTGAGTTGTTTTATATATGAATTCAGACGTTCATTGGTTGGCCGGTCCGCTGCTGCATCATTCAGTGAAGATGGTGTGTTAACTCGGTGCAGGGATGATTTCCCACTTGGAGGCAGACATTTGAATTTTACATGACTTGTTAGATTTCTGCAAAAAGTCAAAACAAGGAGGAGAAGTCGGAGAAAACTGCAGGAGTGTTTTTGTGCTGCAAGAATCCATAGAAAACACCGGAGATGACCAGCGTGTCTCTGCCTTTTCACCATCTGTTTCTGCTTCTGTGGGAAAACAGATTATCACTCAGGTTAATTGAAGAGTCAGCTCTGATTGACCGCAGTCTCCTCGCCTGAAAACTGATTTGGCTCCTGCCTACAATAAGGTCTCTGACAGCTTCACTTGTCTTTGAGATGAAAACACATCTTTTAATGGCTCACTTGTGAATTTTTGAGCTCTCTTAAACAAAAAAAGCCTTTAATTGATATTAAACTACAGTGCAGTCACAAAATAATGGCACTTTAGGCTGAAAAATTTAGCATTGTGGGTTTTAAATATATATTTTTTGCAATATGAAAATTAAAATTATGAAAATCTCAATCTGCTTGTAGAGTGGGCCCAACATTAAGATGTAGAGCCTCCATTAAAGCTGCTACAATTAGTAATTTTAATTTAACATAATTTTGGTTTGTAATTCGACTGTTGTACTGTTTTAATTCACTCTTAGTGCTCTTATCAGTGACACATCCAGCTGCAGCAGGCACTTTACATCTCCTTTATTCTTGTTAGTGACTGTTAGCTGGTAAACAAAGCAGCTGTACAGATGTTTTCTTCAGGGTTTTATCAAAACAGAGCTGAAAGGAGAGTTAACATAAGCTCACATTAGCTTTGTCCCAGGAGCTTGACTGTGAATTCGTTTTGGTCTGAACTGTAATTAGGCAACTGTTTGCTAACATAGCAACATGTTAGCTTTAATATGTTAACGCTGATTGTTATGTACCCTGTTGTGCTGCCCCCAAGTGGCTAAAATTTGATGAAGTTAGGCTCTCAACATGTCAGCTGATATTTAAAATTTATGACACATATCATCCAAAAGTTTAGATGATTTTTTAAATTAAATTTGCAAAAAACAGCTTTAAGACAATTGCCTGAATCTACCTTTAGCTATTATGATGTGAAGACAAATATCACAAGTTGACTATGCTTAAACTTTTAACCATAATAGTCACTTTTACTTTTAAAACATTTGATTATGACACCTTCGTGTTGCTGCTCCGAACAAACTTCGGAGTCACGTAGTCTGCACAGCTCAGCTGCCGACTGACTCAGAGAGGTTTAACACCAAACTGTGCTTCAGAAGTCTGATATCATTACTAATCAGTGTGAGCCGGTGATGAGTCGTACAAATGCATCACTCCACAGAGCCACAACTGTTGCAGCAGACTGCAAAATGCAAAATTCCTCTTGTGTAAAGAAAAAAAAAAAAAGAGGTGAAGGGGTTTTCGAAGCGTGAGGAGAAACATTTGACTTTTTCTTTGTTGGTGGATCACGATGAGCAAAATGTCCTTTCTGCTGTGTCACTGACAGCAAATAAATAGCTGGCAGTTACGAGAGACAGTAGTGGGAGTCTGGAGGAGTGAGGCACGCTGCAGCAAACAGTTTGACGCTGAAAGTGATGAAACGTATTAGACTCCACAATCTGCTGGGGTGTAAATATTTTCACAATGCTGAGAGTCAAGTTGGATCTTTTCTACGCTGTAGGATTGAAAAACATGTTTGAAAATGATGGAGCAACTTTAAATCTGTCTCATGCTGAGTTTTCGGTTTTTACTTCCATGTTTCGACTGTTTTTGCTGTTGTATATTTTATGATTTAGGAACCAGGAGTCAGTAATGTTTCACTTCCGCTCCTAAAGTGAGAGCACTTTATTTACACTCTTTTTTTTTTTAAATAAAGTAGCTGTATGAATGATTTCTGCTATTAAAACACAGTAACTCTGTGTTGGTGTGTCACAGAGAAATCCATACTTCCTTTCACTCCTCAGTCTCAAAGGTCCTTAAGTGAACTTTGTCACCACAGATAGCGCCGAACACTCTGCGGTTTTCATTTTAAATCCCTGTAACTGACAAAAAGGAAACAGGCCTCACAGAGGGACGTTTCTTGAGAAAAACTGCTTGTGACAGAAAAGGACAGAATCCTGCACAATGGCAGGATCAGACTGGACCTGCAGTCTTTCCAAAATGCATGAATGGGAGGTAAGTCAAAGGAATAACTGATTTTTTTTTTTAAATTCATATTTTAAGGAGGGAATTTGGGAAATAATCATTTATATCTACGCTCATGTTCAAGGTCAGATAAGAGGGTCAGATATGTGAAGCTACTTCCGGGAAATGGTTTGCTTAGCCGGTATAAAGACAGGAAGCAGGTAGATGGCTTAAAGACAAAAAGTCTGCAGCTGTCAGTTAATTATTTAACCCATTAAAAAGCAGCTTTTGTTAAACATGTCTGTTTTTACATTGATTAAAACACGAAATAACAAATAATGAGCTGTAGAGTTGCTGCCAGACAGATTTTGTTACCTTTTGATTGATCCAGGCTAGTTATTCCGTCAGTTTCCAGTCTTTATGCTAAGCTACGCTAACTAGCTATTGGCTCTAGTTTCATATTTAGCATACTGACATGAAAGTGGTATCAGTCTTCTTGTCTAACTCTCCAAAATCATCATACTGTCCTCCAAGTTAAGCTATTTTATCATTATCTCATGCTTGTCATTAAATAACAATATAATAATCACTTGACTGAAGCTGATCAGGTTGAAAAAGTTTGAAGAAATGCAGCATGTGTGTTCTTTGAATTGATATTTTATGTTTCTTAGTCCCCAGATTATGAGCCGTCACTTCCTGTTTCAGAGAAGTCCAACCCTCTGACACGTGACATCGACCAGGCCTCAGCCAGTCATATTGTGAGGATGCTGCAGGCCTGTGACACCCAGATGTTTCAAGAACAGACAGGAGACACCTACCAGGTACAGATGTTCCAAAGACTACAACAAGAATGCTTAAGATTTTTTATTTTGAAAGATATTCTTGAAGGAAATGATCATGTGGTTGTCATTTTTTAGAGGCTCTTGAGTGAACAAGTGGTTGAAACACTGGTGGAGGTCGCCAAGAGGGTGGAGCTCATTCTCAAGGTATCTTCTCTCCGTTTGTCTAAGTTTCCGTTTTCAGTCAGTCATGTTGTTTAAGCGTCACCTCTTTGTCTCTGACAGGATCCTCAGGACAGCCTGGTTGTTCTGAGTGGATGTGGGACTTCTGGTCGAATAGCTTTTCTCATAGCGGTAAAAGTTCTCCTGAAATGCTCCCAACATGATTTATCCAGCTGTGCATCAGGAATAATGAAGCAAACAACATCAGAACAAACACATTTCAAGTTATTTGCTCCCATAATGATATTAAAACATTAAAATGTCCAAAAATGGAAAGTGATTCAATAAAGCAAAGTAGGACCAGCAAGCCCGAGTCCAGGAAATAACACTTAATCAAATCATTTGATCAAATCTTGCTTCTTTTTTTGGTTAAATTACTGCTTGTGATGTTTGCTTTACTTGTGTGTGTGTGTTTGTGTTGTTAGTCAGGTTTCAACAGAGCCCTGAAGGCGCTGAACCAGAGTTCAGTCTATTCGTACATCATTGCTGGAGGAGACAGGTATGTTGGGATTTTCCTTCCTGGAACAGCAGGATTTTTTTACAGAATGTTCTGATTTTGTAGTCCTTACTGCTGCACTGTGTTTTAGCATGTCACTGGTTTAAAATTCAACGGTTTTGTTCACAAAAGTAGGTCTGCAGAAAGTAATGAACCCTGTGTGTAATGAAGTGAGCAAAAGTACACTGTAAGGGTATTGAATTAGACCTTGAGAGAAAACAAAGGTTTCATTTCTTCCTTTAAAAGTCTCGTTGTCTTACTTGAAATGTGTTAGAATTGAGTCTCTGTCTGTCTTTTATTTTCCTCAGAGCTCTACTTTCCTCCCAAGAAGCTCCTGAAGACGACCCAGGACTGGGCGTGCTCAGTCTGAAGAAGGTTAGAGACATGTTTGTGCTCTTCTTTTTTGCTTTTTGTAGCAAACTCCATCATTTGACTGGTGCATGTTCTTGCCTCCTTGCAGGTGTGTGAGGGAAAGAGGCAGGTTGTGTTTATTGGGATTTCCTGCGGATTATCTGTGAGTTTCTCTACTTAGTCAGAATTTGAGTTCTGTGTTTGACTTAGTGTTAATACCTGAGACTGAATGTTACTAATTTGCAGAAAACTTAAGCTTCTTTGTGCATATTTAATTTCTTGTTGCAAAGGCTCCATTTGTGGCAGGTCAGCTGGACTTCTGCCTGCAGCACCCTGAGGTCTTCACTCCTGTGCTGATTGGCTTCAATCCTGCACATCAGGCCAGGTGTGTGAGTGTGTGTCCATGAACTTCACTCTTATTCCATTAATAATACACAATGCTGGTAAATTAAGAATGATTTGTAATGTCCCTTTGGGCTTGAAAAAGTTTTATTTTTAACATTTAAAATAATGTTTTTAGGAATGAGCCCATTGCAGGCTGCACCTTCACTTTTCTCAGTGTGGTGCAGAGGATGCAGGAGCTCGCTAAAAGTCAAAAGGCTTTTCTTATCAACCCAGCAGTCGGGGTAAGAACTACTTTTTTTTATTCTACTTAAGAGAGCAGTGCGTCTTTACTTTAGAGCTTGACTCTGTGTGTGAATGTGTGTGTTTGCGTTCAGCCTGAAGCCATCAGTGGCTCCTCCAGGATGAAGGGAGGCAGCGCCACCAAGATTCTCCTCGAGGTCGTCCTGTCCGCTGCTCACGCCGCCACCTTCGAAAACACACCAATCACATGCAAGTGAGCATGATGAAAAACTCTAAAAAAGTGATAAATATATTGACTCTTTGAACATTGCTTTGTTTGTGTGCTGCTAGTGAGATCTTTAGGGAAACGTACCATCACCTTGAAGTGTCCTATAAAAGACAAAGTGAGGCTGCAAATGTAAAAGAAACAGGTGACACTGAATTGAGGATACTGAGAGCAATAGTTTGACATTTGGAAATATGCATATTCATATTCCTACTCAGGATTAAATGAAAAGATTGATTCCACTCTTATTTGAATGTAAATGTGTATCAAGAACCGGCAATTTGCTAAGCTAACTAGCATAAAGAGTAAAAAAGGCAACCAAAACTATAGATTCAAAGAACAGATCAAAGAAATGGAAAACAACATGTAAAGTAATAAGGTTTTATCAGTCTACTTGCCTGAGCTTGTTAATTTGAATTGTAAATGATGGTTAAAATAGATTTATTCTGCAATTATTCCAAAATGTTTTGAAAGCCCTTTAGGAAGCTCTGATCTTTACTTGTATCTGATACTTAGGATGCAAAAGTACATAAAGTTCTGGTATTAACAAAGTATTCACACATCTGAACAATACAACAACAAAACTCCATCTTACACAACTGTATTTCTCATCTGCTTTCTGTAACCTGAAGTCACCGCAAAGCACCTCTAGTGTTCAGCTCTGCACCCAAAGGTCCAACATGCAGCTTGTTAAGTGCTTCTTTGTGTTGACAGCCATCAGCCTGCAGCCGCTTCTCTCTGAGAGCCACCTGATAACCTGTGTGAGAAAACACAGGACGTGTTTTTCACGTCCCTCGTGATCGGTGCTTTTAGAAATGTCAGTACTATTCAGTCTCATGTATCAGCGTGTGCGCTCACATTCTTGAATGTCCTCGTGCAGTTAATAATAATGCGAATATAGAAGAAGGCGCGTGAAGCTGCATGCATCGGTTCATTCTGAATCTACGTGGTTTTTATGTATCTTCACGTCTTTTATGTTTATAAAATAGAAAACTTAGCAGCAACATTTTTATTGTTTGTTTCCACTGTGTGTTACTGACCTCTAGAGGTCATTGCAGAAAAGAGAACATGTGATTGTTCAGTTTGTAGTTGTTTGTTTGCACGAGTTGTTTGATTGCACATACTTAGACTTCATGTGCAAAGACGTGTTGGAAAAAATCCTTCACTTTTGAATGATTTCATGCACAATGTAACACGTAAATACGTTAATGATTCGCTGTCTAATTAGCTCTTCGTAGCTGCTTGTTTAGCACATAGAAGGTAGCTCCTCTGTGTTTGTTTCTTTCCATCAGAGGCGTCCTGCAGCACATCAGAGCATATGAGAAAACTCTGGATATCACTTACGCTCAGAACGAGGGGATTGCTGCTCTGTTGGAGGCGGCCGGACAAAGGTGGAACATCCTGTTTTACACCTTTCACTTTAACCTTGAAATTTTTAGTATCATCAAATACTTAACCAAAAAAAACCACACTGCAATACAAATTATTTCAAAACCAGCAGTGAAAAAACTAACAAAAACTAGTCAATTGAATTTGCTGTGAGGGGGAAATGCATCTGAAGCTCTGCACTGAAACCCACAACAATAACATTTGTCAGGGTGGATAAACTGCTTCCAAAGCTAACAGTGGTTAGCTTGATCTACAACACTGGCAGCCCACACAGGTGCAACATGAGCCTTTCTTCTCACTAAACACAAAGTATTACTGACATCTAAAATATGAAAGATGATAAAATTGCATGTTTTTGTTGATGTTTTGTTTGGTTTGGCTCATTTGTGACTCTGTGTGTTGAAGCCTGCGGTGTGGCAGGCGGGTGTGTTACCTGGGTTGGGGCTCCCTGGCTGTGCTGGGCCTCATTGACGCCAGTGAGTGTAACCCGACATTCGGAGCAGGTGAGAGGAGTGTGAAACAATTCATTTGCATGTGATTGAATTTGTTTTTCCAGGTGATAACATTGTGCAAAATCATGCATAAAAAGATCCAGTAAATCTAAAACAACCTGTGGTTAATGATCAGAGATTCAATTTACAGTCATTAAGGTGTAATCTGGAAGAAGCACATTTTCTACATTTGCATATATATCTTCTGCGTGTGTGTGTGTTTGTGTGCGAGAGACTACGAAGATGTTCGCGGCTTCATCAGTGGAGGATACAGAGAGCTGAGCAACAATGAGGGTCCCCTGATTTCACTGGTATGTGAAGGGAAATAATGAATTAACATCTGTTTGAACAAAAAGGGGCAGTTAGAATTAATGAACATGTAATTATTGCAGATAGAGAACAAAGGCTCTCATCTGACACAATGCACTATTAAGTGGTCTTTAATGGTGAAAAACTGCCTCTGTGCAGGAGATTTAACATTTTCTGAACTTCTTCCACCGTAGTTCTGTCAGTACTCGCAGACTCCAAATGCTGAGATATCTTTTTTTTTGGCTCGTCTGTGGGTTTTACACAAGTCTGAAAAATCCCTACACAGCCCACATAGTATTAAAATGTCTGAAATCCAGTAAAATCCAATTAAAGTGAAATCCAGCTCTTATTTTGCACCATGTAATGACACATCTGTCTCTGCTGAACCTGACCTGTAGATTAACCCTGAACAGGATTAACGAAACACATTCTACTGTACCTGCTCTATGATATCTGTTTTCAATTAATCTGCTTTAGTCTTTTCTATTACACTGCTGGGTGGTTTTAATTCGGTTCAGCTGCTGCTTGAATTTGAATTTTTGACATTTGCATGTAATATTTATATTCATTTTGCTGAGCAATATAATTTAGGGTATTTAAAATGCAAATACAGTAATTAGGCTTATTTGCTGATTACATCATGTGACATGTGAGTAGATGCGCTAACAACGTAACACATGCACATAAACCATCTTTTTAATTTCCATGTACATGTGTCATTTCCCATGAATCCCCTGTGCACACAGGAATAGTAGGGCTCCATCAGCGATAATGCAGACTTTGTTTTACAAAGGTAACAAAGGATGCCGGTTATAAATTAAATCAAAAATTGGGTTTGATATCACAAGAATCTTAAAGGTCCAGTGTGTGGGATTTAGTGACATCTAGTGGTGAGATTAGAGACCGCAACCAGATGAAATACCATTTTCTTTCAGTAGATCCCCCTAAATTCTACACACTAGAAATGACTTTTGAGGACAATAACTTTAAAGCTCCTAATTTTTTTTTTTTTCTTGGTGAAATAAATATTAATGACTAAAGAAGAAAAAATCAAATAATAGTAAAATTTCTTAGGTGTTATCCAAAGTTTTACAATTGAGCTGTGTGATTCACTGTATGATTTGATCAGATTTGATTGACAGTCTGAAAAGAAAACCAACCCCCGGAGTTGCCATCACATTTTAAAATCAAATGATGCTGAGTTCTGATTGGACAGACTTGTGATTGGACCCGCCCACTTCAAACCAGCGAAAAGAACTGAGAAAACAAGACTCTCTTCCCATATTTACAATGTTATTTATCCTCACTCTTTTTTTTATTGTGCTCAATTTGTTGCTTTGAATGTTTTGCCTGAAAGAATAAAAATACTTATAATTCCCTCTTTGTGTATTTTATTTGTATTTATTCTTTATGTGTTTATGTGTCTTTCCTCCAGAGTCTCGACTTTTGCATTGCAAACGAGGACTTTTTACATCTAAATCTGCCTTTTCTCAACGACCAGGACACCGTGCTTCTCATCTACACACACTGTGGTGAGAGAGATCCCATTTTTCCAAGTCTGGACTCGATCCACGTCACATCAGTGTGTTTTGACAGCTTTTTCTCTCCGCAGATGACGTCAGCGAGGTGATGAAGATGGCACGCAGGGTGAGAGAGAAGACGTGTAACCTCCACGCTGTTTACCATCAGGCTGATGGAGACAAAACAGCTGCTGTGCAACAACAACAAGTATCTATCTATCTATCTATCTATCTATCTATCTATCTATCTATCTATCTATCTATCTATCTAACCCATGCATTGATTTTTGCAGGATGACATCAATAAGCTGTGTTTATCTTCACTAAAAATTACTTGGCCGCCTCCTGCTTCCACGAGCTTGCTACACATGGTACAGCACATACACACACACACACACACACACACACACAGACACTGACACACACTGACACACATACACACACACTCTGATTCAGTCAGTGACTCATCGGAGCATGACAAATAACTGTTTTGCCTCATTTACTGTCTTTTCTCTGCCTCCCACCCTCCTGCAGCAGAGCGTTTTGCTGTGAAGAAACAAACACACCAAACTGAAAGAGCATCTGTTTGTTAAATGCTTAAAAGACTATTTTTATCTTAATCGATTTTCATTTTTTTCTTGTCTCTCATATACTATAGGTCTTAATATATGTGGTGGGTTATTTTTAGACGTTTTCATTGTCTGCTTATGTAAATGGGTAGAGCAGAAAATCAATCCTGCCTCTCTCTGTGTCTCTCAGCAGTGGGAGCTGTCCACGAAGCTGCTGCTGAACGCTGTGAGCACCGGCGCTCACGTCTTAAAGGGGAAGATCTACCAGAACCACATGATCGACGTGCAGGTCACCAACAGCAAACTGTACCGCAGAGCCACACGTTTACTCCAGGTGCATGACACCATTTTTATACATTTTTTATCCACTGATTAAGCTTATTCTAAAGTCGGTTATTATTAAGTCTATCAGTGAAAATCCTGTTTCTAGATGCCTTATTGTTCCATAATCCTTCTTTTGGCTGCTGCCCATTATTGTCATTAACTTTCCGTATGGCCTAAGATTAAAAAATTAACTTTTGGGCCACTGTTGCCTCCAAGTTGCCATCCAGAACATTTTTGCACAGTGAACTTTAAATTACAGCTTTGTTATTTTGCAAAGAGATGCAAAAACAAACCAGTTCTCCTTATACCAGAATACTTCCTGACTCCAGGTTTTAATACTGAACATAACTTTAAATGGTTCTTATATAGTGATTTTTTCCCTGAATATACTGTGTAGATTAAGGTTTTACAACTATGGTCCCTCCACAAGACAGAGCCACAACATCATGTAAGAAAGCAGGAGCTGCCTGAGTTTAAATTGAACTTCAGTTTTGTCAGTTTATGTCTTTGTGCTCGGAGACTTAAGATCTGTGGAAAGTGTAAACACCAGCTGAACACCCATCTGTTTAGACTCTGCTATGCTTATTATTTTATTTTCTACATTCATGTTTTGTGCCTCTCTGTCATCTTCTATTGCAAAGAACTCTTGTACTGTCTGATCTAGAAATAAACTACATGGATAAGCAGCTGTCTCGTTTCCCCGTCTAGAAGCTTTCTGGTCGTCCTGAGCCTCAGTGTGAGGAAGCTCTTCTGAAGGCCGTCTTCAGAGTGGACAAGCTGACAGCGGACATCATATCCTCTGACATAAACACTCGCACACACACCGCCAGAAGCAGATCTAAGGTGAGGAGGCAGTGAGGTGCATAAAGTGCTGGAGGTGTGAATGGATGGTGGCTGGTTGTGTTTCATCTCCTCTCTGTGTGTAGGTGGTCCCTCTGGCTTTGGTCTGTTTGCTGACTGGCTGCTCTCTCACGGAGGCGGAGTCTCATTTGGAGCAGCAGCCAATCGTTAGAGAGGCGGTGCAGGCGTGCCTGTCATAACCAACATGGCATGATGTCATTTGTCAGCCCAAACACACATACACACCTACACACTAATGTATTTAATCGATCCTCTGTTTCCCCTCTACAAAGAGGTCATAGGTCAGCTGTGGGGTCAGTCTCAGATTAACTGATTTTTGTCATATTTAGTCTAATTGTGACAGCTTAGTTAAAGGTACACAGAGCCTTTCTTTGTTAGTTTTTGTTTTTATTATGAGTTAATATTTATCATAAGAGGCAACAGTATAAAATTAATTAAAACCTGCACCCGTAGGCTTTAAATGTAAAACCATGTTATAACACTAAGGGGCAGACTTGACACTGTAACATCTTGTTTAACCTTGTCTTAATAACTTGCAAACGTGATGGCGATGTGCATTTTTTGAATCCAGGAAATAAATAAATAAAATAAAGAAGATTAATATAAATCAAATTAAACAGAAATGAAATTTCATGCTCTTTTTCAGTCTCATAACCTATTATTTCCTTCATTTTAAGGCTGAAAAATGGACTCATGGATGTAATCAGACCTTAATACAGTTTATTGTCGAGGTGGATTATGTTAATATGTCTAAAGTCGATCCTGCGGCGATGTTTGATGTTTCACTCACATTTTCAGCCTGTGTTCTGTTACAGTTTTCAGGAGGCACAGGCTTCACTGTAATAGTCCGCGTGATGTAAGTCAGCCTCAATCCCTCTGTGGCTCAGCACACACACACAAACATGCACACACACAAACACACACACACACACAGGTACTGGATTAGCGTGACGTGTGTGTATCCTGAGAGCAGTTGAGCAGCTTTGGAAACACCTATGGAGCAGAGCCAAACCCAGTAGGGAAGCACAGAGCAAAGGCAGCCCAGGAAGGTAAAGTGCATGTCAGATCTGGATCAGAAAGCATTAACAAATAATTCTCAGTATTTCATATGAACACCTGTGAAGTAATAAAAAAGGGCAGTTTGCCACCTAGAGACCAATACAAGGACTGCTACTGTACACAATGAAATATTTGATATTACATGTGTACAGGCTGTGGAAGTTAAATTAACATGAGTTATGAAGTGTGGAGAAAACAGTGTGTTAAATTGCAGAGTGTTTAGATCTGCCTGTATCATTATGCAAAGAGGCAATTTATCCAGTTTTCAAAGTAAATAGATTGAGATTTTTGAGATTCTTGCTGCTATACAAAGAAGATGAATGAATTTAATTTATAATGATCACAGCCTTGAACAATTATATTTACAACACTTGAAAGCATCATCTGTTGTCATAATAATCATCGTCACTGTAGTATTTAATCCCAAGGAAACACTGTCAAGGTTTTTTTTCCTGTAGTTTTTCTCCAATAAAAGTAAGTTCACTTTAACCTTTTGAATTGAAAACTGTAGGCATCCTTGAGTGCAAAATGAATAAAATTACATGTACAAGTGAGTTCAAACCAACTTTGGCAAATGCTAGCATGTATCTCGCTTAGCTTAGCATAAAGACTAGAAGCAAGGGATACACCTATAGAGATATAAAAAAATATATACTGTGGGTCACCAGATTTCAGATTTTTTTATACAATTTGAAAGATAATTTGGTGACTTAACAACTATTGGAGGTAACCAGGTTGGAATTTAGGGAGGTTTTCCTCTTCTTCGCTTTCCTATTCCTGTAAATACACAAACATGAGACTAGCATCAGTTTTCTCATTTAACTTTGTGCACAAAATATAATATTTCCCAAAATGTTTACCATAGATATTGAAACTACAGAATCTACTTCACCTGATGGCACAGATGTAAGTGAAATAACACTTATTCATAATATTTATTTTATTTATGTCAACATTATTACATTCATATATTCATTTGCTATAGGTACATGATGTTCACTTAGTGACGTCACAGACTTATGGACAGCCAAACAGACCGATAGCAGCAGCGTAGGCACACACACATACACACACCCTCTTGGTGCCACAATCAGGAGGTTGTTGTCAAACTTAGCGATAAGAAACACACGTTTTGCCTCATTCATGCTATCCTGAACACACACTGACTGTTTGCAGAGTATCTCTGCTTTGAAAGAGCAGTCAGGGAGTAAGCCTGGAGCTCAGCTCACTCAGCTTGGAAAATACTCTTCAGAGGTTTTCAAAAGTATTTTTTTAAAGCATTTTAAAGTCTTATTTCTCTTTAACAGGCTCTCTGGTTCTGCAGAAGAGCCACTTACAGAGAGAGAGAAGATGTCAGAAAACAAAAGACATCCACTTAGCCTTGATCTCCCCCCTCTTTACCCTCATATAACCATGGATACAGTAAGGCATCAGTAACACACTTCACGCTGTCGTTCCACATGGCTGGTTATGCAAACCAAACCTGAATCTACAGCATATAACACACACACTTAAGAGCTCTTGAGAGGAAAGTTTAAATCAACCTGACATTCAGACGTTTGCCTCCTGGCTGAAAATGTTTTAGTGTGTCAGAAACACAGATATGCCTGGTGTCACATTGTGCTCTCTTGTGCAAGTTTTTTTTAACTGGATTCCTGGGAAAGAAATTCATGCACAGTAAATGAACTACATAAATATGATGAGGTACTGAGAAGAGTTTACATATAGAATAGCATGTTTAAATTTGAAAACAGTTATTATTAACAGTATTTAAAACTTATTTAAGTATTGTTTGTCATTTGAAATATATATTTTTTTAGATTTTGCAGCAAAAAAGGCTAAAATTAACCTTAAAACGACAATTCACTTTCTTGCCAGGTGTGCAATAAGAGGACTGACTCTCGTATCTGTATGTTAAATATGAAGCTACAGCCTGGAGTTTATTAGCTTAGCTAGCATAAAGACTGAAGCAGGGGATAGCAGCTAGCTAGCTGTCCACTCTTTAAAAAAATCAGCAGCTTTTTGTTTGGACTGAACAAGTAAGATGCATAATGTTAATAAATAACCTTTAATGGTGCTGATAGAGAGCTTTTGGACATTTGGACAGAACCAGGCTACCTGTTTCCCTCTGCTTCCAGTCCTGTGCTGAGCTAAGCTAAGCTAACCATATCAGGGCTTTGGTTTCATATTTAGCATAAAGACATGAGAGTGGTATCAATCTTCTCATCTAACTCTTGTCAAAAAAGAAAACATAGGTTAAACTATTCCTTTAAGGTAATCAGGTTGCATCACAGGGCTTTATGGGATCTAAAAAGACGTCTTCTTTACAGGCTACAGATTTAAGCGGGTAGTTAAGTAATAGCCAGGAGATGACCTTTCGAAAAAAAAACTGGCTGCCTAAACCCCTGAGAATACATCACCGACCTCATGAGACATGTTCACAAGATAGAGAAATAATTGAACTAAAACTTTAAAAAGTTAATCAATACATCAGCTATGTCAAACACAACTGAAACAGGCTAACGTCTAACAAATCTCCGAGGTACTTGGTATTTTAATGGCTATATGATTCAACAAATCATTAAATTTGTGGTCCACATAATACACTCAAAGGTTTCAAATATACCGTATTCATACATATACAGTACATAAATAGACATTTTACTTAATACATACAGTACATTAAAAAATAGAGATATAACCATTAGAAATATAACTCCTAATTAAATAGGATAAGGTGGTGATTTCAAGTTTCAGGTTTCTATGTGTAGTTCACTGTGACTCCTCCTACACTGGATCTGGAGTGATAAAGTGCTTCAAGTGTTTGAGTCTTTGTTTTTGGTTACAGTTTTTCAATCTAAATAATTCTATCCGTGAAGGGTTTATGAGAGTTTTGGATTTTCTTAAATCTGTGAATCAATACCAGAAGTTTGGTTGTCATGTGATTTAAAAGTCGTCCAGTTCAACGTCACACTCCTTGGGTTTTCGTCGTTGGACCCTCCCTGGCGAGCGGCTCCTCTTCTGGCCAGCTCCACCGCCGGTGTGTACCCTAGCAGTTATTTTGGGCACTTCTATTGAGGTCACAAGGTTTTGAGGTGATTCTGTGTCGATGTCCTCCAAGGAGCCAGGCTGAGACTCCACAGAGGTCCTTGTGAACTGATGGAGGAGAGCACCATCCTCCCCTTTGTTCCCCTTCACCTCTCCCTCCTCCTCCTCCTCCTGCTCCTCATCCTCCTCAGGTTTTAACTCTTCAACAGTATCCCCTTCACCTCCATCTCCCTTGGCTTCTTTCTCCTCCTCGTCTCCCGTGGTTCCTGCCCCCTCGCGTCCTGATTCATCTGCACTGGTGTCGCTTGGACGTTTGTTGTCGCTGTCTGAGTCCTCTGCGTCAGCCTCCTCTCCCTCAGTCACCCCCTGGCCCTGAGGATGAAACAAAATAACAGCAAATTATCTCAGAGGACTTGCAATTAACTTAATGGGGTACGGCTAGTGCAGCTAATTGTCAGTAATTACAGCTACATGTTAGACACAGCAAGAGCAAAACATAATAGTTGGTATTAAAACTAGTTCTCTTCAAAAGTACAGAAAGGCTGCACTGAAATAACTAAATGTTTTAATTTGAGTGTGTATCAAAGTAGACGAGAACACATTTTTTTTAAGTATTAAAATGTGTTACATGGAGGGTTTCTACCAAACAGCTTGTGGCTGACAATAACAGCAGACGCCCATCAGTAGAAGGACCGCATTGCTGCCAAACAAAACAGATTTGTTCAGTCTGTCTAATTGGATAGCCAGATTATCTTTTCCCACAGGCTTAGACTTAGTGGTTAGGGCAGCAGTAGGTCAGATTCCTCTTTAAGGTACAGTCGACTAAAACCTAGCAGTCATGTTCAGGCTCTCAGTGGTGGTAAAAAATAGGTGGTGCTAAAATTGGTATTCATAACTAGAATGTGGGAACAGTCAAGTAAGGACGAAGCAGAATTATCCTTTAAGCTTGTGGTCCATAACATGTGCTTGAACTTATGTTTCACTTGTGTTGTGTCTTGTGTCTTGATTGTAAGAACAACTATTGAATAATTCCCTGTTGCATTTGGTTCATTGTACCTGTGGTGAGGCACTGTCCTCCTCTGATGCCTCCTTCTCTTGCTCTTCACTTGCTCCTCTGCTATCCTCATGTGACTCTCTCTCTCTGGTGCTATCGTCCCCTTCATCTTCATCTTCTGCATCTGCCGAAGTGCTCACATTTCCCTCCACAAAGTCCTCCACAGGTGTTGATTCTTCGTTTGCGTTTTTTGTAGATTTGTCATCCTCCGTTTCTCCGGATGCCTCTTCTTCTCCACTTTCCTTGCCAGTCGTTTCTTCTTCTTCTTCTTCTTCCTCCTCAGGCTTAAATTCGGACACCTCGCACTCTTCCCCCTCTGCGTTCTCCTCCTCCTCCTCCTCACCTTCACCATTTTCAGTTGTCTCTCCCTCAGCTGATGTTGCCTCTTTCACTGTCACCCTGTCACTCTCCCCCTCCTCTTCACTGGCTCCTGCCTCCTCCTCATTTCCCTCTGTCTCCTCTTTATCCTCTGCACTCTCACCCTCTTCCTCTCCTGCTGTCTCCTCATCATCTGCTGCCTTATCCTCACCTGAGTTGTCACTAGTTTCCTCAGCATCCTCTTCTTCTGGTGTTTCCCCCTCTGCATCTTTTGCTTTGTCGCTGTCCTTCTCATTTTTGGCAGAGTGGCATTGGCATTGTGCCTCCTCTTCCTCCTCCTCTCCATTTTCTGATTTTTCCTCCTCGCCAGCTTCCTCGCCAGCTGTTTCTTCCTCGCCAGCTTCCTCACCAGCTGTTTCCTCCTCGCCAGCTTCCTCACCAGCTGTTTCTTCCTCGCCAGCTTCCTCACCAGCTGTTTCTTCCTCACCAGCTGTTTCTTCCTCTTCCTGCTCCTCATCACCAGCACTGTTTTCCTCTTGGTCCTCCTCCTCCTCTTCTGCTTCAACAGCATCCTCTTCTATTTCCTCATCTTCCTCTGGGATTGTCTCCTCCAAGACCACATGAGCTTTGATATCCTCTTTGGTTTCATCCTCCTCCTCTTCCTCCTGCAGTACCTCTAAATTCCTCCCCTCATCATCTACCACCATGCTATCACCTTCCTCCTCCACAGGAGGTACAGGAGGCGCAGCTGCAGGCAGTGGGTTTTTCTTCAGCTGCAGTATCTTCAGGAGGTCAAACTCCATCATTACTGGTGCTTCAGCTGCCAGTGGGTTCTTTTTGAGAGGTCGGGCAGCCATTTTCTTGCGGACACAAGCATCACAGGGACAGTACTCATCATCGCTTCTCTGGTCGCTGAACTCGCCCGTCATCTCTCCATCGCTGAGGGAGTCAGCAGTTCTCACAGACTGGTTCTTCATGACCTGAAAAATAACTCAAATATTATCTTTCTGCCTTTCACCTGCAGTATTTAGTAAAAAGTAGAGAGAATTTGTGGTGGAATTTACCTTTAACATTCGTCGCCTCTTATCTGTCATGGTGGACTCCCTGGAGAGGTTTCCTCCATTCGGTGGTCGAGGTGACCTTCCTGCTCTGCCAGCACGGCTCTGAATCTTCCTCATCTCACGATCGATGCTGCTCTGGATGCGCCGGCTCACCTCGTCCCTAAGTTCGGAGATCATGGTGTCCAAGATAAGGCTGTCGTCTAAGTCCCAACGAACTTTGAACTCTGCCATTGCGGTAACGTAATGGTTCATGAACTGTTTTTCCAGCTTCTTCAGAAGGTGCATGATCCACACTGGATCAGGGTCTTGGGATAGTTTTTTTGACAAGGGCGCTCGCAGGACAGTCGGAGGTGTTCCTGAGCTGGAGCCCTCCAGCGTCTCTCGTTCATTGTCAGTGGGAGATTTGGAGCTGTCGTTAGCAGAGCTCTTGTCTGATGATGAAGGATTCTCGTTGGCTTTTGGGCTTTCGAGGCTCGGAGAGATCGTACTTTGCTCTTCATTCTGTTCTGGTTCCTCTGCTACGTCTGTCTTAGCTTGCTCTGTAGTTGTCTCCTCTGGCTCTGCCTCAGTTCCCTTGTTCTCTGTCTCTTCATTTTCTTTTTCCTCCTCTTCTACAACCTTCTCTGTCACCTGATCCTCATGTACAGATTCTGCCTCATTTGTTTTGTTTTGTTTTGCTTCCTCTCCATCTTCGTTTCCGTTCTCCTTTCCTGATCCCCCCGACCCACTGCTCATATCCACCCCAGACGAGGACCTCGGTGGAGTCACCTGCTCTCTACCAACTTCCTTGGTCCCCATGGCATTAATGTCCCTTGGTTCAGTGAGCCACAAGGATTGAAGGATGGCCATAATGTCCTCATACCGCTGGTTTCGGTCCTTCTGTTGGTTTCCGTCAGGGTTCACTGCAGGCTCAATGAGCTGAAGCTGGGCCAAACAGTCCAAGAGCCCCCTGGCTGATGTGCTCAGTCTACGACCATAAACTGGAGACACCTACGGATGATGGCACAGAAGACAAATTATATTACATGCATAAATACTGCTCATATTCATATCTAATGGAAGACAAATATCAATGGTTGCAAAAAGATTACAAGGATAAAAAATGCAGAAAAAGCTGCACAAACCTATATGTAATTTTCACACATTCTTTAAACTTATTCAACAGAGGCTTTATATCTCTAATGTTTTTGGATTTTTGACCATTTGTTTAACAAAAAAAGATGACAGTAATGTTGTTAGTTGTAGCTTTAATAGTTTAATCCTTGAGACCAAAAGAGGAAAGCCTAAACCCTGATAGCTTTTTAGGATTATTCTGTACAATTAGAAAAAAAAAAGATTTTGTTACATAATCAAAAAGATTAAAGTCTTTCCCATTCAGTCATTGGTTTACCTCAGGCATGCTTCGACATCGACCCAGAGAAGAACTCAGAAGAACTTTCATCACTGAAGCTGAAGAATGCAAGTTCCTGGGCAGAGAATCAACACTCAACAGCGGAGGGTTGGTTCGAGGAGTCTCTTCTGCCAGACCTTGAGTTGGATCTGAGTCCTTCTCCTCCTCTTCACCTTCATCCTCCTTCTCCTCCTTCTCCTCTGCCTCAATTTTCTCCTCCTCGTCCACTTTCTCATGTTCAGGACTCTCCTCCACCTTTTCCACCTTCTCATCCTCTACCTTTTCCTGCTCGGCCTCCTCCTCATGCAGCTCATCACCAACTGCGAGCATGCTGCTGTCTGCAGGAATGCTCCGCAGCCAGTCGCTGACGACCTCATTTGGTGAGGCATTGGGCAAACAGGCAGGTGTCAATTCCAGCTCCTGATCTGTTTGGTTATTTCTACTCTGACACCTCCCACTTTTCTCACTCTTGGCCTTGTCACTGGTTCTGCTGGCCTTTGACTGTCGGCTGTGTGGACGTGTAGCAGCAGCAGCAGCAGCCCTGGTTTCCTTCAGCAGGTCAGCAGCAGAAAGAGAGTGAGACAGAGTGCTCTCACTGCATGTCTCTGCTTTGCTGCGTGGTCTGGAGCCATGTAAGGGACAGGGGCTTGAGGATTTGACAGATGTTTCTTTCTTGGATTTGGCCTTGTGACCTTTACCTGGATTCAAAGTATCTGAGTGAGCTGAAGCTGCTGAGTCAGGCCTGAGGCAACAGGACCTCTTGGAGTGAACACTGGCTGCCTCGTTGTCTGTGGTGTCTTTTCCTTTAGCCTCACTAGCAGGTCTGCTTGCATCCTGGTTTTCGTTGTCAATATTTGCTGACTCTTCAGCAGATGTCTGTGTTACGTTAGCATTTTTAATGCTAGAACCTGCAGCGGATTTGGAGGACATTTTTGATGATGACCTGTTTTTTGGGGCATCCGTTTTGCTTGCTTTCGTCGTTGAAGCAGACTTCACACTTTCTGTTTCAAGGTCATTTCCTGTTTTGGCTGGGCTAGCACTGGCTTGTTGCTCTGTGGGATTAATGTCAACCATGTGAGATGCTGCTTTGACTCTACAGTGACAAGAAGATTTGTGTGACCTGCTGCTTTTGGCTGAAGAAGATGCACTGGGCACTCTTACTGTAATTTTCTCTCCACCTTCTTCACCTTTATCCTCACTCTGTCCTGGTGTCTCAATTGTTGGGATATCGACTGCCAGAGGATTGGGAGACAAAGTGCTTTTCCTGCAATCACTGTTGGACTTTTGTGACACTGTTGACCCAGTTCTCTCCACTTCTTCCTTAGTGGCAGACTGCTCTGAGGAAACATCAGGAGTTGCTTCCTTCACTTTGTCCTTATTCTCAGTGTTTATGTGAAAAGAAACACTAGACTTGCCGCTGTCTGAATCTTGGTCTTCTGGCAACCCAAGAGAGACTGACCCTGAGGAGTTTCGACTCAGTGGTTGCTCAGTGCCTTCTGATTCTCTCCTCTGTCTTTTGGATGAAGATGACAGGACGCTAGCAGACCTCTCAGAAGCCTCCTCATTTTTCACTACTTCATTATCTTCCTTTTTCTCCACCTCCTCACTATTCTCTTCCTTTTCTTTCTTTGGCAAAGTGGCTCCACAACAACATTTGGACCTGCCAGATTTAGCAGAGCTTCTGGAGTGAACTGACAAGGCACTGGATCCTCTTGTCTCTCCAACACCAGGACCAGGCACCAACTGTTGCACAGATGATGGAGTACCACAGGGGGATGCAGCCGGAGCTTTTGGTGAATGGGTCCGAGGAGTTCGTGTCCTCTTGGGTGAGAGTGTTTGGCCATGAGACGGTTCGGAAGATTTACTTCTTGATGCATTGTCTTCAACAGTCTTTTCAGCTGCATCTGCTGTTTGAGTAACAGCAATTTCTGCTGTGTTGTTATGATTCGACTTATGTGATAAAGCAGATGAAGCATTGGATTTCCCTGATTTCACAGATGCAGGGCTCGGTATTCTCTCTGTTGTCTCATTTCCTTCCTCATCACCCATTTCTGGGGTTTTAATGGTGACGACATTTTGACTTGGTGAAACTGATTTGGGGTGCTTACTGCAATTTGACTTGTGAGAAGTGCTGGACCTCACTGATGATTTTGACTTTACTGACAATGAACTAGCCACCCGCTCTTGATTTTTCTTCCCTGCTTCATTTGTTTCAGGGGTAGAAACATCACATTTATTTGGATTTGGAGATTCTGTGTTGCCATTTGACATCTGGGACTTGGAGGACTTTGCAGAGGAAGCTGATTTATTGGATAAAGCGCTGGCAGCCCGGTCCTCAGCCTTTTCACCCTCTTCTATATTGTCTCCTATTTCAGAACCTGCTTCCAGTTTCTCATTACAGTTGGAATTTTTAGATTTAGTGGACACTGCACTTTCTGCCCTCGGCTGTGTTTCTTCTTCAAGCATCTCATTTTCATTTTCCTCAGCTCCCCTTAAGTCTGGAGAGGCTGTATTTTCATTGCCATTACGGCCAGACTTGCATGACTTTGAAGACTTAATAGACACATTAGATTTAGCTGATCTGCCAGACATTTGACTCACTGCCCTTTTTTCTAGATCTCCTCCAATTTCTGATTTGGGAGAATGTGACCTTTCTGAAGCTTTGACGGACTTAAGGGATTTATTGGACTTGGCAGACAAACCGGACTTGGCTGACATGGCACTCTCTGCTCTCTCCTCTGCCTTTGACTCTTCCTCCTGCCCTGATGCTTTGATAACAGGTTCATCAGCTGACTTAGCACCTGGAGATACTGCTCCTGCACAGTGACTGCAAGTCGACCTTCGAGATTTGCCAGACTTTGCTGACAAATTTGATCTAGCAGACAAAACACTATCTGGTCTTTCTGCCTGGCCAGGCTTGTCATGATCACTGGGAGATTTTGTGTTTGTGTCATCCTCCTCAGCAGCTGTACTATCTGTTGGGGAGGCATTCATAATACTTAACTTGACAGAAGGGCTTGTCTTAGAAGAAACACCAGATTTGGCTGACGAAGTGCTAGGTGGCCTCTCGACAATATTCTCTCCCTCGATGTCAGCTGCAGCAGCTGAGCTCTTGCAGTTGGACTTGTGAGACTTGCTAGACTTTGCAGACAAGTTGGACTGACCTGACATGGCACTGGGGTTTCTCTCCTCCTCTTTTTCTCCTGTAAATCCAGTGCTGCCATTACAGCCAGACCTTTGTGACCTACTGGACCTGTGGCTTTTGGCTGAGGTGGCACTAGGAGCCCTTTCTTCCTCTTTTCCTGCTGCCCCAGGATTGGACGTTGTGGACATGACACTACATGCTCTGCCCTCCGGGACATTTGATGTTGCAGAGATGCGCCCATAATTGGTTAGGTTACTCTTGTTGGATTGTGTTGACACAGCTGAATCTTCTGAGCCATCTTCATCAGCACTATTATTGGCTTTCTCTTTGCTGGAGAGAGGTGTCGTAGGCTTTGGAGAGGCTGGGTGAGAGCGATGGGACCTTTGTGATGCCCGACTATTGGAAACAGAGCTGGCCCCACGTTTGCAGCCGCCACAATGAGGACAAACACTGGACACTCTTGACTGCACAGAGCCTGCTGAAAGTCCTGAGTGACCAGACAAGCCACTAACAACTCGATTTATCTCTTCATCCTCATCATCTGCAGCTCCCTCCTCCTCTAAGGATTGGATCTTGGCTTTGCTGGAGCTGCAGGAGGCTCTGCTAATTCTGGGTTCAGCGCTGGGAGCTTGATCTACCTCCTCTGCTTCAACCATTGAATGTGGGGTGGCTGCTCCACAGTGACAGGAAGAGGCTGCAGATACCGCCCTGCTTCCTGTCTCCTCCCCATCTTTCTGCTTGTTGTTTACTGCAGATCGAGCGGAACCAGCAGAGATATTTCTTGTTGGTTCATCATTTTGGTGAGTCTCAGAGGTTGGAGATTGTTCATTCCTATGACTGCATCGTGAGACACTGGGCGGCAAATCATCATCCTGGTCCTCTTTCAGAGATTGCAGTACATGTGAGGAGCTGCTGACTGCAGACAGTGGACGCTCACCCTCATCCTCCATCATCAGTTCATCATCTACTGACTTCTGGCCTAGTGGTCGTAGGTTGTTATCCATGGCAACTACTTCACTGCGGCTGCAGCATCGGCTCACCCTGTGCACCTCCACATGGGTGTCTCCATCTTGCTCCACCTCGACTCTGTGTTCCACCTGCTCGGTCACACACATCTCCTCCTGGACCAGCTGACTCTGCTCTGAACCTGTACCTCCTCCACATTTGGAGAGTCGTGCTCGACAGCGCACCACCCGCCTGGAATTACATGATGAGGAAGAGCTGGATGAGTGTGTGTGTCTCATCATAGCGTGCGTGTGGCCAGATGTATGTGGGGGAGGGACAGGAGGCTGTTTGTGGCTGTGTGCTGGGTTTTCCCACAAGTCGTACTGCTGCTCCGGTCTCTGGTAGCAGCAGGGGCAGTGGTGACCCTCCACTGCAACACGCTGCAGAGGTCGACTGGAATATTCAACAACCTCTGGCTCAAATGATGTTGAATCAGGGTCAGAGCAACTCTCAGAGTGACCTTGCTGCAGATAATGTGGCTGAGCCTGGTCCAGAGGGCAACATTCATTAGTCAGAGACGGGGATTTTTTGATTTGCGTGGACCACTGGAGGGTCTCTTCATTGTGAAGCCGAAAACGCACCCTCATCTCTACTGAGAGGCTGCCATCTTTGTTGACCAGGACACGTTTTTCGATGTCTTCATTTGATATGGCCGGTCTACCCTGGGAGAAGGTGCTGACACCATTGCCATATGACTTCTCTGAAGACAAGGAGAAACGGGCAGAGCGGTTCGAGGAATCTGAACGAGGGTGGATGATGCTTTTTTTAGTTTCCAGACCAAAGTTAACTGAACAAAGAGAGAGAGAAAAGCACATGTAAATGTGACTTGAATTTCACTTTCCTTAAACTACCACAGTTGAAACTGAGGTTAGGCTATTCCTTTTTATTCGCTATTTACCCACCCATTAGCATTTATCTGATAGACTTGCCTATGTACATTTCATCAGACAAAACAACTTACCATTTTTCTTGCTCTCATGACTTTCACTGTACTCGCTGCCCCTGGACTGAGCTCCATGTGGTGGGGACCTTGCTCCTTGAGTAGCAGGAGATCGAGCCCCATTTCCAGGAGTCCTAGGGCCGAGACCAGGTGATCTATTGCCCAGACCAGGAAGCTTCTCCTCTGAGCTCTTCCTAATAAAGTTTACCAGCAGTGGGCTGAAGGATTCCCGTCCAACACAAACTAGCACACCGGGACAAGTCATCAGGCTTTGCACGCTGTCAATCTGGAAAAAAATTCAACACATTGTCAGGCACTTCAACTGCAGAGGGTGTCATCTGCGATACAGGGAACGTTCTCAATCATGACCATGCATTTGAAAACAAACTACTCCTTACCCTCCGTCCCTCTACGGTGTAGAGTTTGCGGACATGAAACTGCATCACCTCGGACACCTCATCGAGAAAGGCCCTCAGGCTCCTGGTGGACCTCCTGTTAAGCACCACACTCCTCCTCATTCCTGGCTCGCTGTTCTTCACAAGCAGGATCCGTCGCTGTCTGTAAGGTAAATGGCCAGGTGGCGTTGCAGACGAGGATTCAGGTCGATGAGGCCTCTGGCTGTAATGGTACCAGACTGTTGGGCGTTTGCTCGCCAGCTCCATGTTGACGGGTTTGGCATGTCGCCGGTCAGAGCAGAGGTAGCAGCCGCCATCCTGGAGCTGCTCCAGATGTTTGATGGTGTGTGTGCCACGGGGAGTGGTCACAGTTCGCACGCCAAACGGCAGAGGCATCTATACATGCAGACACATATGCACACATTTAAAATGAACTACACATCTACCGTACTTTTCGGACTATATGCTGCACCTGTATATAAGCCGCACCCACTAAATTAAACAACTAAAACCACTTAAGCTGTCTTCTTCAGTGTCGGAATTTGACAGCCTCTGAATTACTTCGTCACACACTTTCTCGTTTATATTCGTCCATAAATAAGCTGCATCATAGTTTAAGCGGCAGGGTTCAAAGCGTCGGAAAAAAGTAGGGGCTTATAGTCCAGAAATTACAGTATCTATCTATTGTCATCTTTTAAGACTGATTAAAAAATAATTCTAAATCTCTTAACTTAACTTTTCTGTGGGTTCAAATATTGAGACAACTGTTTAAAAGTTTTGACTGAGAAATTTTCCCGAAATAAACGGAGTAATCTCTCTCAGCAGGTGGGAATTTAAGAAAGCAGAGTGAATGCTGTCGCTGAGTTAAACAGATTAAAGTTCAGTACAGCTGCATCTACAGTCGGCTTCAAAAGAAATCCCTTCATCACAGATCTGAGATCAGTCTGCTAACCTTTTGGGAAAGGTCGTCCAGCAGGGCATCGAAGCATTTGAAGCTGCGCTTGTGGACTGCCATCCTGACACCCCCGAACTGGTTGTCCCCACTTTTGTAGAATGTGATCCGCTTGGCCGGGGCGGCTGTGGTCACATGGGCGAGGCGTATGTTGGGATGGGGTGGCGATGGGAGGGGCGATGCATGTTTAGATGGGGGGCGGGGGTCCCACATACCTACCTGGACCGAATGCATGCTGCGATCTCACACACACCTGAAGGAAACACAGAAAAACATATTCACAAAAGGACTGAAATTGAGTGTTTTATCACCTCCATGCATTTCCAATGAATTAAACCACACACACACACATAAGCACACATTAAAATACAGAAAAATGTGATTGCAGTTCTTTTGCAGAACCTCCATTAAACAGATGGTGCATCAATCATCCACTATAATAACAGAAGAGTGCTTCAAATGCAAATGTTTTCATAAGATTCATCTCTCATTTTATTATCATTGTAATGAGTTACTTTCCTTTTCTGTTTGTCCGTTCGCACACTTTCCAATCACACTCACAAGGTCACAACTTCTAATCAGAGCGTTTGAGGAAGGATTCAGGACAGGACATCCACTAACAGGACTACCTGACATGTAAGAGTGTTACATGTGACACTTGGCTACATCAGGAAAAGCTTTTTGTTCACAGTACTTTCCTCAGTTTAAACCCATAAACTTCCAGGAATATGGCCTTTTGTGTGACAAACATTATAATATTCTTCTCCTATGTTCTCATCTTCACTGACTAACTGAATTATATCAAAAGTTTGGCTGAAACAGAAGATTTGTGTTTAAACTAAATAAAATTTAAAATAAAACACATGTGAACTGAAATAGATTTATTAACAGACAACAATCCCATCATTTTTAGTATCAAATGTTTCCGCTTACACATGTATGTGGATGTTAAACACAGAGCTTCCCACAGCTTGCTATATTTAGCGGCGCGTCCTAGCGCACATCTAGCACACAATCCTATTTGGAACCGACGTAAAAAGTTTCTATCCTGCCTCTGAACTGCCAACATAAACCAGCTTGCATAATATACAGTACGTAATTCACACTTCTGTGCAACCTGAGCATTTTCTGACTGACAGAGCGTTTAAAATTAATACTTTTCTGTTGGTTTGCATGAGTTTTACAGGTCTGTGTGTGTTTGTATAATCGTATAATCATGCATATATGCTGATAGGAAATTGAAACGTAGACAAAAACATTAAACTTTACAGCAGAAAATCAATCACTCATCCTTGATATTAGTGGCATTTAAAGTGATATAAAGAGCCTCAGTCCATAGAGGAGGTTCTAACACGATGACTTTCAACAACCTCTGGAAAAAAGGTGAACGTTATCAGCAGGCTTAGCAGGCCTTTAAGTCCCATGAGGCCAGACCGAAGGCCAAATCACTGCTCTTAACTGTAGAGACTCCCAACGTGACACTCGGCTTCTTAATCCCTCTTCAGCTCTGCTTCTCAAAACAACTTCACACCTAAAATATCGACCCTGTGCACTTGAATTCGCCTTTGAAACAAATGCAACAGTTTGACAGAATGTTGAACTGCATCAATTTTAAATTTAAGCCACTGCAGCAAAATCATCCATTTTTTTAAGAGGACACGACACAAACAAATATTCCCTGAAGGTCAATCTGTAAATTCATTCAAGTGATTAATTTAAACAGGATGACAAAGTTGCTGGAACTGATTAAAGGATGAATGAAGCTGTGTATTTTCAAATAATTACAAAAGACTAATATAACAGTTTGATGGGGACTTGACTGAAAGTACACCTGTACTTTTACATTTAGCTTTTAAAGAGCTGCACAAGTCAAGAGTTCAGCTTTAGTTTAATTCCCTGCTGAGGCCTAAATGCAAACCTTAAAACATACATGTGTACCTTCAAGGACAATGTTAGAGCTGCAACTAACAAATATTTTCATTAGCAATTAATATGCTGATTATTTTCCTGATTGATCACCCTCAAAACAGACAAAAGCTCATCACAGTTTCCCAAAGTTCTGTCTACAAGTTGCTTCGTTTGTCCAATCAGTAGTTCAAATCCCACAGACTTTCACTCACTATCATGACTAACAAAGAAAGGCAGCATACTCTTACATTTTTAAAAGGTGGAACTGACAATTTTTTGACATTTTTGCTGAACACTTACTAAAATAGTTGGCAATTACTTTTCTTTTGGTCACTTGATCAATTTATTACCAACTGCTGCAGTTTTAGCACTTTAGCACCATTAATTATGTTACCATGGAGCCATTTTCACGCTATTTTAACTATTGACTCCAGTCTAGACTCTAGACCTCTAGTAACTGTAATACCAGCTTAAGTATTTTACTTCTGTTTACCTTTTCAATCTTGACATGACAACTTAAGAGCTTAAGAACATATTCTATTGCTACTTTTACCTCTTGACAGTTATTTTTACAAGCACATAAACTATTAATGCGCCAATTTACATCCTTTCATGAGGAAAACTACTCACATATTCTGGAAACATGGTCCAAAAAGATGTGAAAAAGCTGCAGGGGAGTCTGTTCCTGTCCATGCAGGGTCTGACCGGTCGGGTCAGACCAGGAGTCAGTACTGTATGTTTGAGTGTGTGTGTGTGTGTGTGTGTGTGTGTGGGTGTGTGTGTATCTCTGCAGTTTGAATCATACACTAAGATGTACAGCAGAGCCCCTGGTTCAACGGCTCTCTGGGTAAAATGGCAGACGGTGATCGGGCACACAGGGGGAGGGACGGAGGGAGGGGGTGGGAATGGATAGAGGAGAAAAGAGGAGAAGACAGGAGGAGGGGGGAGGGCTAAGGATAGAAGCAAAAGCCTGCTTAAGGACCTGTGTGTGTGCGTGAAGGAGGGGGGTTGCTATGGTGAGGCCAAGATGGTGGTGAGACAAGTGATGTTCTTATGCACGCCGCTCCTGACCTGCAGAAGAACCAGGTTCCTGCTTTTTTTTCTTTTATGGTTTCTTTTTTTTTTTATCACCAAGTGAAAGAGAGAGCTGGATGATAATGTCACTGACATGTTGCTACAGTTTGAGTTTGATTAGTGAGGATAAAGGGAGGGGGGTGAGGATTTTCAAAATAAAACCACCTAGGTTTTGCTAATTTTTAAGAAGTTTAAATTTTCACACATCCATCTCAACCTTAAGCTGCCATGTTTAGATAACCTGTCTGTTAGAGCAGTCTGCATGTGTGTGTGTGTGTGTGTGTGTGTGTGTGTGTATGTGTCAAGGTGAGGGAAGAAAGCCATTTAAAATGTTGTACAAAGGTTTTCATACATAAAAGGTTTTCAGCACATATTGATCTCTCTATGTCTCTTTGTATTGCTCTAGTTCTGTCTTTTTAATTCTCTCTCTCACACACACACACGCACGCACACACACACACACACACACACACAGCTCTAGTCAGAAAGGATTGTAATTAAAGACAATCTGTCTGCCAGCATGCTGCCTCCTGTTTGAAAATCACTATGAAGCCAACTGCTCCAATTAACCTGCATCCAGACAAACTAGTTATTACCATTGAAGAAATGGTGAAAAAAATCAATGATGAGCGGCTGGTAAACACACCACCATTATTATGTATAAAAAACATTTGTAACTGATTTATACACTCAGTATTTTCCTCTCTCTATTTATGTCTCGTGTGTATTCAGTGTACTTCTTTTCAGACAAAAGGGAAAAAGAAAAGCAAACGCTATATATAATAAAAGATATATATGAGTGTGATATCAGACTTTAGGTGTGTGAGGTGTTGTGTAATGCGAGAGGAAGAGAGAGAGATCAATCAGAGTCTTAGGACGAGCTGTAATCAGGTCATAAGTGAAAGCACCTGTGTGTGTGCAGGGCCTTTAAACACACATAGTGGATCAATCAGAGCAATTTTAGCATCTGAAATGTTGTGATGTAGAAGTATAATGTAATATAATTACCTAAAGTCTACTTACACCTGCAATAATGTATTTTTGTCCATTTGGGGAAACAACTTGCTCTTAATACTATAATTAAATATATTCATTGTGTATGTGTTGTATCGCAGACCCAGTGCAACATCAGCATTAATCTGAAGCCAAGTGTCTGAATACCTGGTGAGTATAAGTCCATTACTCCTTAACTTTGAAGCCGTCCCTCTTGTAAAATTACTAGACTCTGCTATCAATTATGACTATGGATTGGGCTCATTCCTGCCCCATGTGGCCCATTGCGGAAAAACACACACACTTGTAATGAGTTGAGTGTTAATAAGCCCATAATGGCTCGCTACATCATAATGAGGTGAAGAACTTTCAACAAAAAACAAGAATATTAAAGATTACAAAGGGAAAAAAAAGGTATGCACTTAGTTTGTAGGCCTTAAAAAGCAAAAGCTGGATTGTGCCAAAAAAAATTATGAGAAAAACATTTTACTCTTTGTGTGTATTAAATTCTACAGAATGAATATGGTGTCTCTTAAGGTTTTGTCTCTAAATAAGCTCATATTGATCAATACTTTTGTTTTAAAGGAGATAAACTCAAGGACTGTTCAGAACTGATATTATGAAAGTCCTTTTAACTTTTCAATCCTGCTGCTGTTCAGGGACACTCTGTTGAAATATGATCAAGAGGCACTTTAAGACCAAGGTTTAAAACAGCAACAAACAGAAAATCTAATATTTTCCCTCTTTAAAACACGCTGTCTTTGTTAAGTTTCCACAACAGTTTATCAATTCCTTTCACAAATATTCACATCTTAGAGCCAATTATTACATAAATCAGATTTATGTAACTCCTTATTTTATTAATCTGTATCTGCTTCACAGCTCTAATTAAAGACAGAGAGAAGGTGTAAGTGGGCCTCAGAGAATTATGGGTAGACAGGAAGTCAGGGATGAGTAGCTCTTGTGCTGACAGGAGCCAGGCATCACAGTGAAGCATCAGGCAGCTGGTCTCTGGAAAACTGATGGTTTTGATGGGTATTCCTTGTGGATAAAGCAAGGAATTCATCATTTTTGCTGTTATTCATTCAAGCAGAGACGCTCCGTCCTGCAGTCAGTTTCAGCACCAAAATTCTTGATTTCATTTAAAATTACTGAATGACGAACTCTATTGTTCTTCTAATTAAAAATAGACACAAAACTTTATAAAGTTTCCAGAGAGCTGAAGCGCAACTGGTTCAGTCAGGAGGACAAAGGAAGAAGAAAAGCAGAGGAGAGATTATATGCTCTCTGTCTCTCATCCCATTAACTGGTGTGTTTATGTGTGTCACTCACCTGATCCTCACAACTGGACCACGCACATTATATATAGAAACATATTATATGCATATATGCCTCCTGCGTAAATAGTCATGAAAGAGAGTTATAAAATGACTCCATTCATGTGCACAAACACATGAGTTTAAGGAGAAGAAAGAGATCAGTCTTACCGGTGTGGACGCATTCCGACAGCGATAACGGGAGATCAGTGATCGATTATAGATCCAGAAGACAAAGAAACAGATAAAATGAGATGGTGAGATGTTAAACTCGAGTAAAGACCCGCAGTGAGCATCAACCGACGTGTGATTGATCCCCCGTTCAGACACATCGGCCGTAGTAACGCAGCGCGTTTAGTTTCCTCCGGAGATCGCAGGTATGAAGCGCATGTTCGGGTTCCGACACGCGTCAACGCAACAGATCCAACACCGGAAGTACAATGATTAACCTTTCCAAATTAAAGCGAGGCGTCCGTACATTTAATTTGTAATGCTAAGACGCAAAAAAACTGCAAAGAATTCAGAAAAAAAATTGGATAATGTCGTATAATCGTATATAGGAAAAAACAGTCATTAAAAATAAAACTCAAGTTGCTGAAATATCTTATTAGATTATTCAATAAATAAATAATTGGAATTAATAATCAAAGTATATAGGCTATATCATACCCTGATAATAATTCTGGATCTAGTCTGTTTTTAATTATTGTTAATTTTTGGATTTAAAATATTAACTATCACGAAAGCAATCAAATTTAGAGAAATGTGTCTGAGCTATATTAGCCTAATAATCTTCAAATCTGTCACCTTTTTTTTGCAAAACACCAAAGCATTCACCCTGCATCACCCTTATTCATTACCAAAACCAGAGCCCCTTGAGGCTTTGCTCTGAGCCTCTTCCTGTTTATCCTCCACCTAATGACTGTCTCAGCCCCCCCATAAACAGTGGGCCACTTGAGTTGGTGTAGACACTCAAGTACCTTTGAATCACTCTTAAATTAAACCAAATTTGATTGGCACACTTGCACAACTAAGAGGCCTTTCAGTCACACCCCATCTTTTGCTCCTCCCTTAAGAAACCTCCTCTGGTGTTCCACATCACACACTGTGCTTGTAAAATCATTGGTCTTTCAGCTCCCAAACACCCAGACCTCACTGACCCTGACATCGGACATCACATGCAAAGCACGGCACACACCACAGCACATGACCCCAGTCACCCCTTCACTCTTCTCCCATCTGGCCACAGACAGATCTCTGATCTGTAAAAAAAAGCAAGCTACAGTAAAAGCTTTGTGCCCTCTGCCATACCAGCTCTCAACAAACTGTGGCTAAAACATTCAATGAATTAATGTTCTAAAAACTGTGCTTTGGTCCTTGTGTTTCTTGGTCTATATTTTGTATTAAATGAAGGGGTTTGAGGTGGCTTAAGACCTTTTTATGATAATTTCTGGAGACATTTAGCAGAGCCACAACCACAAACTTTCACAGGATAAACTTCCATAAGCTTCTATTAATCATCCATTCCAATTTTATGTCTCTGTGAAATTGCTCAAGTGTAAAACATATTTTTCAGATATTTATATCATATATATTTAAATTCACTTATATTATGTAATTAGTCCATAAAACTTTCAAAAGTGCTAAAATAATTGACAGACTGGGTAATGCTGCAAACAAAACTTTTATTATTTAAACGCATGACCGGAAATGATGTATTACTGATATTGCTGTCTTGACATAATACCAATTTCATCATCAATACATTAGGAAAAAAATCCCTCGCCTTCCTCCGATTTATTCCTTGAAGGAACAATGAGAAGAGGAGAAGTGAGACAAAAAAACAAATGAAGAGGAGGTGGAG